>BJBW01018069.1:595-29548 GCA_004320125.1 Scolopax mira | reverse complement strand
TACTTATAGGCATTAATAAGGTCTCCCCTCAGCCTTCTCTTCTCCAGACTAAAGAGTCCCAGCTCTCTCAGCCTTTCCTCATAAGGGAGATGCTCCAATCCTTGAATCATCTTTGTTGCCCTTCGCTGGACTCTCTCCAGCAGCTCCTTGTCCTCTGGGGAGCCCAGAACTGGATGCATATTCCAGTTGTGGCCTCATCAGTGCAGAGTAGAGGGGGAGAATGACTTGAAAGAATGTCCTTGAAAGATCTGTTACTTAAAACTGTAAGCACAAGGTTTTTCTCTCCAATAAAACAGAAAGAGAATGACAACAATAGAACTAGAACTGATAAGTAACTCAGCCACCACACATTTTATACAATATGTAGGATGTTCTTGATGTCACAACTTTGCAGTGTTGTAATTAGCATTGCATATAGATGGAAGACTTGGCTGTTGATAGTTTTTTATGTGAGTCCTAGTACTGTTACACGTGGGTGTTGCTGAAGGCAGCACCTTGTCTGTGGCAGCCTGTGCAGTTGGCTGTGCCAGTGTCCTTTCCATGGACATACGTGTGCGTGTCTCTGGGTTCCACACTACTGACTGAACCTGCAACCTGTGAAGAAGCAACTGTGTCCACCACTGTGTTTTTACCCTGATCTTCTCCTACAATGGGAGGGACTTCATTCTTCTGGTCCCCCTCTTGAATTTCAAGGGCTTGAGAGACGTGGGAAGAGAGAACTGAGTCAAAAAAGTTGTTGAGCGTTTCAGCCTTCTGCACATCAGTTGTCACCAGTTCTCCTGTCTTATTTATTGGGGGAGACTGATACACGTTTTTCTTTAATCATCCTTTTTTGGACATTGTGCCTGTCAAAGCCCTTACTATTCTTTACAAATTCAGCTTCAGCTGGGCTTTGCCTTTCCTGAGCTCATCCCCTTGTGTTTGGAGCATAATTACATGAATTAAGCACATGAGAAAAATTCCCTCAAGGCCTGCTCAGTGTAGGTGTACCTCACCCAGGGAAGGTGTCTGTCTCCCTGAGTTGCTGAGGGAGATATTTTTGCAATACTCTTCTTACCATACTCTGCACGTCTCCTAGGGAAAAAGAGCTACATCCCCCCAGCCTTTAGTAGTGTAGGGAACTCCTTAGCTAAAATAATGCAGTGCTGTGATGTGGAAAACCCTCACACAAAATCAGTGTCTACACATGGTCTTCCACTGACTGTGCTAACCATAATCTCAGTACGTGTCACTCAACAATCGTACCCTTCTGGTGTTTGCACGAGTCTTCATCCACTCATAATAATAATAATTGTCCTGACACAAGCTGTGATTTGGAAGGTTTGGACTGGACATTAAGAAAAACTTTTTCACTAGGAGTCAATGCAGCTGTGGACTGGGTACCTGGTAGTGGAGACTTCTTAATCCATCACTATTTTTAACACTTGACTAGATAAAGTCCCAGTGTGATATGGTATGGAGGATAGTCCCTCTTGAAGCAGAGTTTCTGAACAATGCTCCACTGATTTGATGACACAAAAATCCATTAACAACTGATAAATTACAAATGAATTCTTAGCTGTGCTTACAGCTCCAGCTTCTCACTCAGAGGTTATCTTAATGTGCTTCTCTTTCCAGCTGCTGCTGTTGACTGAGAGCTGTTTCCATCACCAATCCTTTTTATTCCTGTCATAGTCATTCACTATTCGGTGACAAATTTATCCAATGGTATATTGAAGGTCAGACTGTGTCATCTTTGCTTAACATCAATCCTTGACACCTAGTTAATCAAAATGACGGTGCAATAGAGTCCTACAGAAATTCTGTGCGAGGATAGCAGAGCTTTCTTCAAATGCTGCAAGGATAGATGAAGTAAAAATACCTCTTGTCTCCCCATTCTCTGTTGGCTGTCCAGGAACACAACAACAAAAAAACCAAAAACCATAGAGCTATTATTTTTTTAGGAAGCAGATATTCAGGCTATAGTCACCCCAATCATCTGATACCAGCCACTGCAGTCTGCAATTAGTAGCCCAGCAAAGGATTAATTGCATCAACTATGAAAATAAGGGTATTCCTGAAGTGTTTGGTTTACATTTTAACTTCTCTAACAAGCACTATGAGAGGGCAGTAAAAAGGAGTTGCTTGTATTAAGTCTTTCTCTAAAATCCTCTTGCTGCTGGCCCCAGGGCCAAAGGCACAAGGTGGCAACCAGTTCCTGCGGTCACACTGGCCCCAGCTTCACTGCCCACCTCTTTCCACTCAGGGCCCATCATAGCAAAGTTATCCACCCCTCACTCAAATGAAAGCCAAGCTTTGATACTAGCAAAGCGACACCTCCACCCCCCCAAAACCATACAAAGGAGACCCATTTCGGGTCAGCTCTCTGCCGCTCCATCCTGTCTCTCTCCAGAGGGTGGCAGCAGGGGTCAAGCAACCCTGAAGGACCTTGTACCAGCTGCAGATTGATTTTCTTAAAAGTTCTCTCTTTCAAGGTGACATATTTCTCGAGTAAAATGAAAATAGTATGTGTATAAACAAACATGTCTATATGTCCATATGTGATTGCACATACCTTTATGTATAGTAATAGATGTAGATGATAGCACTGCAGATGATAATAAAAAGCACCAGTATCGTTGCCTTAAAAAGAAGAAAGGAAAGTCACAGTGTAAACCCCAGGAAGAAGATGTAAATGGAGACCTATTAATATGGTAATTTAACAGATTAGAAGTCAAATTTTTAAAGCAGAAGCATGGGAAAACAAATGTCTTTGCAGACATTTTAATTTACAGTAACTTTCAAATATTGTAAATAATGCTTCATTCTGTTTGTTTTGAAATTAAATAATTTAATTTCATCCAACTGACAAGCAACAATATTATTGTGCTAAGCATGACTCCAAACATGTTCCCCATTAATTATGACTACTTCATATAAAATTTCTTTTTAATATTTTTCCTGTACCAACTGTTCTAGAATTAGTTATGCAAACATTGTTTTTCATTGGCCTTCATGGAAGAGCATCTTGCATGTTGAAACTCTACAGATCAGCAGATACTAGATGAGTTCCTTTTTTCTTGCAGTTTTTCTATGTTCTTCTACTTCTTACATGTCAAAAGCAATAAAAGTACATCCTGAAAAATCAGTTTCACACACACACAAAGAATTAGCAACAAAAAATCCAAAACACCTGACCGAGGAGATAGAAATTGCAGGGACAAATTAATTGCACAGTGCTAGGACAGAGCAAAGAAGCTCATTAGACCCACCTGAGTCAATGTCAGCAGCTGAGTGACATGGGTGAACAGCAGGGATCAGCCAGGGACATGGATTGGAACCTGGGCATAGAAGAACCTGATGAAATTCAACAAGGGCAAGTGTAGGGTGCTGCACCTAGGAAGTAATAACCCCCTGCACCAGTACAGGTTAGGGGTTGACCTGCTGGAAAGCAGCTCTGCAGAGAGGGACCTGTGAGTCCTGGTGGACAAGTTGACCATGAGCCAGCAATGTGCTTTTGTGGCCAAGAAGACCAATGGTCTCCTGGGGTGCATTAAAAAGTGTTATGGCCAGCAGGTCATTCTCCTCTTCTACTCTTCCCTGGTGAGACCACATCTGGAGTACTGTGTCCGGTTCTGAGCTCCCCAGCTCAAGAAAGACAAGGAACTACTGGACAGAGTCCAGTGGAAGGCTATGAAGAAGATTAGGGGAATGGAGCACTGGAGGAAAGGCTGACAGTCCTGGGTCTTTTAGCCTGGAGAAGTGAAGATTGAGAGAGGATCTCATCAATGCTTATAGATATCTAAAGGGCAGGTGTCAAGAGGATGGGGCCAGACTCTTCTCAGTGGTGCCCAGTGACAGGACAAGGGACAAAGGCCACAAACTGGAACACAGGAAATTCTGTTTCAACATGAGGAAAAACTTCTTACTTTGAGATGGACAGAGCACTGGAACAGGCTGCCCAGAAACGTTGTGGAATCTCCTTCTCTGGAGATACTCAAAACCTGCCTCTAGTGAGCTCACCCTAGTTCATAGACATGTTTTTGTACTAGGCAACCGAAAACTGGATGTGGTGCTGTCTAAGAAGCACTGAGTAGAGGGGGATAGTAATTTCCCTCGATCTACTGGATAGGCTCCTGTTAGTAGAGCCCAGAATGCTGTTAGCCACCTTCGCTGCCAGGGGAGACACTTGGTTCATGTTCATCTTGCTGCCTACAAAGGCCATCGGGTCTTTTTCAGCAGAGCTGCTCCCCAGATGGTCAGTCCCCAGATCAACATACACAAGTTAGTACCTGAAATGGAAATGAAAAAAAATTTGGGAAGGAGTTTTCGGGAAGCTAGAGAATAGAGAGATTGTACAAGTTACAAAGCTAGGGAGGGGATAAAGCAGTGATGAAGAGAAAGGTTTGTTACTGTAGAAAGACAGAAGAGTTTCCTGCAAGGGGGTGAGGTAACGGGAAGCGTTGGGAAAGTGGCCACAACCATGTTGGTGAGGGAGAAAAAGAGACCAGTGGCTGCGGGAAGCCACAGGGAGCCGTTAGAGGAAGCAAGCCCCTCACACAGCTTCTGCTGGGCATCTCAGCCACAGACAGAGCGGTCCTCTCCTGCGCCAGGGGTTACTGCAAGAGGAGAAGGGCAACCAGGTGGCCAAGCAGCTGCCTCTTCAGGGTGAGAGACTGTACGACAGTCACAGGTATTTGGGAATTAATTATTGCGTGTTACTTTATTTGTCTACCATTCTGGACTTCTCTTTTACAGTTCACTAAGCCATGTGCTTCATGACCGCAGGCAGAAGAAATTACCAGAAAGCTTTGTTGACTTTACCCAATTTTCCAGATAGGGTCTTGTGCTCATAGTGGCCCCTTCAGAATCTTACCTGGACCTTGCTGGTTACATTTACAAGTGGCATGGAAAGAAAACAAAACATGTAAAAGAGCTAATGTAGATTATAGGAGACGTCTGAAGCTATGCATAACAGGCAAATCAAACATGTATTTGCAGACTTTTTTTTTATTATTATTTAAATATATGTGGCTGCCTCCTGGTCTTATCCAATACATATAAAAACAATGAGTAGTTATACAGAATAAATGCATGTGACAGAAATCTGTCTCCCTCCCTCTGACAGGCCTTCTTTCATTAAATGTTTTCAGTACCTCTTTAGACACAGCAGATGAGAGCAGCTACAGGGTCTTTTGCAAGTAAACTAAACCTTTCTGAAGTTAAATACAGACAGTTTCTGATATCCCTGAAGAAAAATAAATCCCTTTAACTGGGTTTTGCCAGGTGAATAGCAGGGAACTCATTTGGCCATTTATATCGTCTACTTAAAAGAAGGAGAGATAAGTCCAAACCGCCAATTTAAGAGTAGTTTCTACTCCCATTAGAAGCCAAAAGATTAACTGAATGCTTATATGCTACACACTAAAATGCTACATCAGAAGAAATTTCATGTTATTGTGTCAGAAACTGGGAAATGACATCAAGAAGGGTGTTCTTGAATCTTCATTTATTTCCATTGTAAATATCAAACCATTCTATAATCTTCAGTTCCTTCCTTACTTGTTTGGGGTTTTTTTTTCCCCTACCATGGAAAAAACGTACCTTTTTTTTTTCCACTACATTCAGGTGCTGCCCACTCTAAGCCTAATAAACAGCTATAAAAGCATTATTCTTGTGTCCTTTAATACCACAACCATAAGCCATCAGCTTGAGCTGTAACAGCGCTAAAGCTTTGCTATACAAATACTTGGGTCTACACAGCCCTACTACGCCTTAGTATAGGGTAGATTTCTTCCTCAGTCACCCATAGACAGCATAAAAATTAAATGTGCATTTTGCTGATACCTGACATTCTATAGACTGTTTTTGTCAATACACAGAAATTCTAAGTGCATTATCAGCTTGTCACAATGGGACTAATACGGAACTAAGATAACCTCACCTGGGACAAGGGCGACATTCAATGCATTGTTATACGTCCTAGACAGTTGACTTTATTGCTTATACATCAAAGAATCACAGAATGGTTTGGGCCAAAAGAGAACTTTAATGACCGTCTTGTGCCAACTTCCTTAATGTGGGCACAGAAACCTTAGATTTTCTCATCCACCAGTCCCCCCAAAATTCTTCATCACAGATCTGCTCTCAATCCATTCATCCCCCCGTCTGTACCAATCTTGGGGTTTGCCCTGACCCCCAGGTGCAGGACCTTGCACTTGGCCTTGTGGAACTTCATGAGGTTCACACATGCCCAATCCTGAAGCCTGTCAAGCTCCCTCTGCATGGTGCCTTTCCTCCAACAAGTCAACGGCACCACCCAGCTTAGTGTCAACTGCAGACTTTCTGAGAGGGCACTCAATCCCACTATCTAAATCACTGATGAAAATGAAAATATTACATAATATTGGTCCCAGTAGGGGTGCTTGAGGGACACCACTCATTACTGGTCTCCATTGATCCTGATAAGGCCTACCACATATTCACCATGTGTGGCAGCAAAAGAGAACGGCACCAATAGCACTAATGCTGTAAAAGAAAGTGTTCCCTCAAGGAAGAAGAGATTTATCAAGATTCCTTATCTTTCTCCAGAGAACTGCACTTAAACAGTGATTTGTTTAGTGAAGTGGATTCATCGAGCAGGTGGATTAGCAATTAAAAATATTAAACTACTGACTGCTTGTTACTTCCTTCTGTAGAAAAGTATGAGTTACATGCCAATTAAGCCAAGATACGCTCATCTCTGTCCTCCACAGGCATCTTGGTCTCTGAAAGCAACAGCTCCCACTCTGATACTTCAACATTCATCACTTACCCCCAGGCAAGAGTGAATTTCCAGTGTATTCCTGTCCCTCATACCTCCTGAAAGATGGTGCTGGAGATGGTTGCAAGGCTGTGAGTCCATCTTGCTCGGCGTGGGCATTTCTGTGACCAGACGTGCTGGACACAGGGTTCCCAGATCCCCTTCACCAGCCCCTCGTCTACTCTCTCTGCTTGCTGGTCACTAGCTCTGTTAGCATCTCCTGACGTCGGTTCCTGAGCAACCCCAGGAGGAGAGCAGACCCCTGCCTTGCTGTCAGTGGTCATCTCTTAAACAATGGAGGAGATTGTCCTCTGGTATATCTGTTTTTTGTGGTTCCTTGCAAGGGAGAGCCTGGCTGGTATGCTGTGGCTTCACTCACACCCAAAGGGAGGTGATTCCCAGCCTTTCCAAAGACATCTGCCTTGGTTTTGGTGCCTCATTTGTCACTGGTATTGGGGGGCCCTGGTATTGATCATTTGCCCGCAGGTATGGGCCCCATAGTTTCTTCCCTTATGAGACACGGGCTGTGGGTTCCTGTCTGTCAACTGATATTATTGTTTGTGTGATTCCAAAGCTTTTAACTGGCATTTTGAAAGCTGCTATCTGCCTCTCAACTGCATCATTCTCCATTTGAATGTGCACTAACAACTGCGTAAAAGACTTTACACCATCCTGATGTACTTCCTTTGCAGTAAGAGTTTCAAAACTGGTTCATGTGTTCTCTGAACAAACATGCCAGTGTCAAACCAGTGTTACCAAGGATGCCTTTCTTCAACCTAGAATTGAAGTCCTTCCACAGGATCCTTCTCCTCTGGACAACGGGGTGGCCAAAAATTGTATTGCTGTGTATGCAGCTGCTGAAGCTCTGTGGAGTCTGACCTCAGATAGCCTCTGAACTCCTGGTGGAAATTAAAATTTGTGCTGCCTTTAGCTGCATTCACTCCTGAGGGCCAATTTCTTCTGTAGGGTCATCTGAGTATAGATTGCTGTGCAGGCAGTTCTCACATGCCCAACAGTAACTTTTGGTGTAAGAGACAAAAAAAAACAGAAAGTGAAAACCATGATGTGATGCATATGTTACAGAAATTTGAAAGGAGGAAGAATATTTTTGCAGTTAATGATTGTACGTGGGCATTTAAAGATTTCAGCTTTCATGTAATATTTTCTGAATGAAATTTGGATCCAGAGTCTGTAAGTGAGGCCAAATGGAATTCTTAGTCTAAACACCAAGCATTGAATGACACTCACCCTGTGTTGTCCATCAAAAGTTATGATCCATCAATGCATCAAGCCCAACCATGAGCTGAGATCCGAGGCAGTGTGAGGAATCAGCTCCAGCAAAGTTTTCCCAAGATCCTGTTATCATCAGCAGTGCAACATGGCGTCATTACGGAATGAGGCAAGTGGTTAATGTGTAATAATCACCTTCTTACTAGGTAGACGAGATCTGACCTTAAGCCCAAGTTTTATGGTCTGTGGTTACCCAAACAGGTCTGAACTTGTTCTGTGGGCGTTTCTAACAAAGCAGAGGAATGTTCAGTCTGTTTATGTATCACCTCTTGGTTACACACATGGTGTTCAAGCCTTCAAGTTCTAGATATCTCCTTTTGGTACGTCACAGGTCACAAGGCTTCCCCATACAGCATTCTCTTCCAATGTGCATTTGCATGTCACTGTGGGTTATTAATAATCCCCTCTCTGAAAGTTTTTTAGTGGTTGTTTATTTTGGAAGCAGTCTTTTTATTCTCTATTAGTACCATTTGCAGTTTAGCAGGGATTGGGGCCTCCAGATACTGTTTATCCCTGTGTTGACAGGCAGATTGAGATGCCAATGCTGTAGACAGGAACAGGTTGCCCAGAGAAGCTGTGGATGCCCCATCCCTGGAGGGGTTCAAGGTCAGGCTGGATGGGGCTTTGAGCAACTGCTCTAGTGGAGGTGTCCCTGCCCATGGCAGGGGGTTGGAACTAGATGATCTTCAAGGTCCCTTCCAACTCTAACCATTCTGTGATTCTTTCTCTGGGCTGCTCTGGGGCTTGAAAAACACTGAATTTCAGATGCTTCAGCAACCCTTCTCCTGTAGCTTGCTGCTTCTTGCAGCTTGCATCTTCATCCCCCATCTGCCTTTTTGCCCTGTGAAAGATCTAGTTTGTGTCTTGTGGTACCCATGGATTGGTAAAGGCAAAGAGGAGCCCCCTGGGATTCCTCACATGCTTGTTGCAGTGATAACCCCTGGCACTGCTTGGTGTGTTGGAGGGCCCTGAGCTAGCGTTTAAGCCTGAGGTAGAATGTAGCAGGTGGTGACTCTTGAGACTGTTACAACAGTAAAATGTTATAATATAGAATTGCAATGGGGGAAACTTTAGAAGAAGGGTATTTTCCATTCTGATTGAAACACTGCAATGTTTCAAAATGATACCCCATCCCATATCAAGGTAACAAAAGTTTAAAAAGATCAGACAGATTTTCCTATTATGATCAACCAATCAATCCAATTTATCAAAATTTTATGTTTGATTATATAATTTAGGGCAGTAGAAGACTGTATCGTAAGTATGATCAATGCCTTGAGATACAATCAATCTTGTGATAATTAAGTAAAGTCTCCAGGTGAGAGTTTGGCCAGGATCACAGCATCACTTGACATGCTCACCAAGATCTTAGGTCTAGTTGAATCAAGCCTGAAGCCAATGTTACTGACAAGTAAGAATGGAAGGAGAGAAAACCTTTCAGGGGAGACCCATGACAAATGTTTACAAGTGACTGGGCAAACCATTCCCTGAACACAGACAGATATCTCATCATGGAAGGGCAACATTTATCTACATTAAACCACAAACAATACATAAAATAGACCCTTTCAAGATCTTCTTTAATGGCAAAAACACAAAGGGAGATACAAAAAAAAAATGTCAGAGGCCATGGTAAAGCAAGCGCATTGTAAAACAAATTCCAAAGTGATACTGGTTATATACGCACATTTCATTTATGCATCTAGCAGCAGAAGCAACATGTGATGCTTTTACATTTCACATCAGGACGCCAGGTTCAGATGCAAGAGGTGACACACACCCCTGGCACGTCTCTTATCTTTGACTCTCTTTTCTTTTGACCAAATGCAATAGTTCTTGCATTCGTGGGGATTTGTGGGAAGGGAGAAGAGTGCAAAGCAGGGTCGGGGAAATAGAGATCTGCAGCGCAGCATGCAAGAGAGCTCTCCCAACTGATGTTTCTGTGATGTGGGAGGAAAGCGACAGCAGCACAGAGTGTTTCATTGAGAGAGATCTAGGACTCCAATTTTCTTGCTGGGGCTGCATCTTCCCTCGGCTCTGCAGGGTTTGCAGCCTAACAGCCACATCCCTTGCCAGGGAGAAGGGGGCGCAGAAAGGAAAGCTTGTCGTTGAAATTGATCGCCTTGTAATTGGGCAGGTGTTCGCATTCTCGCGCAATGTAACGAATACCACCTCCATCACTGTGTTCACACAGCAGCCAGGCGCCTTTCTGGACTTTGTGAGAGGATATGATGTCGTTGTCATGTCCCCTAGCCAGGTTTGTTGGTTCTCTTATCACCCTGCTCTTCCCTTGGTAGTCGACATGTTCATAGAGAGTGATCTGGGGATGGCGCAGATCTTCGGTGATCAGCCTCAGGGAGGAGATCTTATCATTCATCTCCTTACCAACAAAGCCATATTCTCCCTCCTCAAATACCAGAAACTGGCCTGTATAGTTGATGTGCTCATAAGCCACCCAAGGCTGGCCAATTACTTTCACTGAGGAGACACAATCATTCCAATCTACATCTTTTAGGTTGGCAATGTCGCTGGTGAATTCTTTGCAGTAACCCTGGAAGTTGGCATGCTCATAAATGATGATTTTTCCCATCTCGGTAGGACTTCTGTAGTTTGGATTCCTTACTGTAGGAGCTGGATGACAGCCTGCAGGAAAGGAAGATAGAAAATAAGCAATGCTTATGAGAAGCCTTTTCGCATCAGACACAAAAGGCTGGCGGGGTGTGGGGGATGAAGGAAAAAAGGCAAAGTAAAACATTTTTTGCAGAGGATAAATATAGCAGCAGCTGGATTGGAATGATGGAATGACATAGACATTTGCATTTGGAAGAAAAAAGTAAAATGAGATATGTGCACCCAAACCATCCAGTTTTATTGAGTTGTGTGTGTTGGTTTATCTATATGTGCAAGGGACATCTGAGCATTTAGTTTAACATCTTAACAACATCTTATTGGTGTAGCCTAAATAAGAATGACATAAAATACATAACCAGTGATAGATCTTTCAGTTGATAATTGACACTGCATTTGAAAATTACACTGAAATTCCTTATTTCTCTTTTTAATGAAATCCTGCAGAAATCAAGAGATTCCTGCTCTGGACACAAGCTGAGAAGCAACCAAGTTCAAAGCAACAGCGCTTTGAGTCTGACTAAGTTTCAGGTTGTGAATGTCTCGTTGTAGCACTGTTAGAAACACCCAGATCTAATTCCAAACAAAGTTGTCTGGAAACAGGCAAAGAATAACAGCATTTATTTGTAACAGCTGCAGGAACAGAAACGAGAGGCCAGTTATCTTAACAGCTCCCTTTCTAAATCAGGTAACAGCTATCATAGGAAAGTTTTACATGTCAGAGCAAATATATCTGAGGGAAAAAAGTAGTTACTCCAGTTGATACTGGGAAAGGGATGGGAGAAGATCAGCTCAGCCCAGGTAAGATTAAAAGTCAGACTAAAATAGCAAGACCTGAGCAACATAATCAACATTGGGAAAAAAAAATTGAGCTTGAATTTCACTTTAAAAGAAACCCTTCACGGTAGGATTAAAAACATGTAAGCATTTTTTTCACAGTTGTAATTGAATTTATGGAGGCTTTGGCTACTACCCAAACTTTAACATAGCATTCATCAAGCGCTCATATAATGACCTTCTCTCTGTAGAAAAAGTAGTAGTAGTAATAATAATAATCATCCAGTTAATTTTGGTGAGACAATACAAGATCCTATGCTCAAGATTAATGTGTAAAATATAATCACTTTCTCCCTTCTTTCCTTTGAAAGGTACATTTATCCCACAGCTGTCTTCTCATCACCTGCAAGATGCGTGAAGCTTCTGCAAACACAAGACACCAGATCCTCACCTACAGGCAGCAGCTCTCACCCCAGCGCTTAAACTGCATTTCACTGGGGCTGCCCAAGAAGCCATTTGAAAGTGTCCCTGTGAAAATGTGTGTGTCTCACCTTGATGCCAGCGCCTCAGATGGGGAGAGCTGATGGCACTTCCTCCAGTCCCGTGCTGCAGTTTGCAAGAGGTGCCCCGCTTTTATAGCTCACACCAGGGTCTTGTGAAACACCCCATCCCACGGAACTGGGAAGTGGCTGATGTTACCCTCAAGGGGTCAAAAATTCCTAACTGCTTTGTTTTGGTGTTGATCTTTCTACAACCAGTTACCTCATGGCCCTGGTTCCAAAGTCAGTTGTAGAACAAACATCTCGATAAATCTTAGACCTTTGGTTCTTGTTTGTCTTTATTCTACATAAACCATCTGAATGGTAGTAATAAAACGATATCAAAGTAGTTTGTGATGCGTGTGCTGTAGAATTTTTTTGCTTGCCTGGGAACCACATTTAATACACCAAGGTTTCTATGCAAGACATCAAGGGGAGAGAGGTGACATTTAAATAGCTTTTTTTAAATATATTTTACTTGCCCCTCTGTCCCTAGGTAGTCATTTGAGCAGCCACAGGGATGCAGAGCTGGTAAAGCTGGGCAAGGATGCTCTGGCAGAGCTGCAGTGGCAGTATTTTTGCTTATTTTCATGTAGCAAGTTTACTCTGCAATATATTTTCAGGCACGTTAGTAGGGTAGTGTGCTGGCAAGCTGTACCACAGTTGTGGGAAAACAATGAGATCTTTATTAGTTCAAGAGCAATCCAGATCCTGCAAATACCCATAACAGTAAAAAGAAGAGACTTCCTTTAAAGGCTCACTTTGTCTCAGCCATCTCTGAGTTCTGAAATCAAGCAACAGTCTGATGAATTATAACAAGCTTGTTAAAAAAATGACCAACCTGCACTGCCAGTGAAAGCAAATGGACAACTGATTAGCTTCACAGAAAGGCAGAGGTGGGAAGGGACCTCTGGAGGTCTTAAATACAACCGCCCCTCCTCATAGCTGGGCTG
Source organism: Scolopax mira (assembly GCA_004320125.1). Taxonomy (NCBI): domain Eukaryota; kingdom Metazoa; phylum Chordata; class Aves; order Charadriiformes; family Scolopacidae; genus Scolopax; species Scolopax mira. The sequence goes on along the minus strand of BJBW01018069.1, from coordinate 16,580 downwards.
AACCTAAACCTGCCTGGATCTTTGCAGACTTGAACAATCCTGAACATCTCCAAGGCTGGAAACTGCCCAGCCTCTCTGCATACTGAGCCACCACCAAGAGGAAACTGTTGAAGTATTGAAGGGCCTCAGTAGAGTGTCCCCAGAGGCTTCTCTTTTTCAGGCTGAACAACCCCAACTCTCTCAGTTTTTCTTCACAGAAGAAGTGTTCTATGCCCCTGGTCATTTTTGTGACCCTCCTCTGGACCCACTCAAAGAGGTTTATGTCTCTCTTGTACTGGAAACTCCAGAGCTGGATACAATCCTCCAGGTGGGGTCTCACAAGAGCAGAGGACCAAAATCACCTCCTTCAACCTGCTGACTACATTCCTTTTTATGCAGCCCAGGATACAGTTGGCTTTCTGGGCTGCAAGCATGACTTTGCTGTCTCATGCCCATTTTTTCATCCGCCAATCCCCCCAAATTCTTCATCACAGGTCTGCTCTCAATCCATTCATCACCCTGTCCGTACCAATCTTGGGGTTTGACCTGAACCCCAGGTGCAGGACCTTGCACTTGGCCTTCTTGAACTTCACGAGGTTCACACAAGCCCACTCCTGAAACCTGTCAAGCTCCCTCTGCATGGTGCCTTTCCTCCAGCAAGTCAACAGCACCACCCAGCTTAGTGTCAACTGCAGACTTTCTGAGAGGGCACTCAATCCCACTATATCTAAATCACTGATGAAAATATTACATAACATTGGTCTCAGTATGGACCAATAGAATTTTTTGGGATACCAAAAAATTCTGTTTTGGGACACCGCTCATTACTGGTCTCCATTGATCCTGATAGGGCCTACCACATATTCACCATGTGTGGCAGCAAAAGAGAACGGCACCAATAGCGCTAATGCTGTAAAAGAAGGTGTTCCCTCAAGGAAGAAGAGATTTCTTATCAAGATTTCTTATCTTTCTCCAGAAAGCATTTCTGTGAGCAGATGTGCTGTGTACAGGGTTCCCAGCTCCCCTTCACCAGCCTCTTGTTTGCTCTCTCTGCTTGCTGGTCACCAGCTCCGTTAGCATCTCCTGCCGTCAGTTCCTGAGCAACCCCAGGATGAGAGCAGACCCCTGCCTTGCTGTCGGTGGTCATCTCTTAAACAATGCATGAGATTGTCCTCTGGTATATCTGTTTGTTATGGTTCCTTGCAGGGGAGAGCAAGGACTATCCAGCACTGGCATGGGCTGCCCAGGGAAGCGGTTGAGGCACCATCCCTGGAGGTGCTCAAAAGGCCGGTTGACATGGTGCTGGGGGACATGGTTTAGTGAGGTTTTTGTCAGAGTTAGGCTGATTGTTGGACTAGATGATCTTGAAGGTCCCTTCCAATCTACATGATTCTATGATTCTGTGATTCTATCTCTAAGCTACTTTATTTCACAGAAAGACACGATGTCCTGTTTTTAATGACCGTCTTTCCTAGTGTTACTGGGACTGAAAATTAAATGGATTTCATTTATCTCATTTATGAGGTGCTTTACGCACAAGGGGGTAAGCCACTGAACAAAGAAGAATACAACAGGTCGGGGCTAGGAGTTTGAGATTGAAAATATTTATGGCTTGGGGGTTTTTCTTGTGTGTGGTTTTGGATTTATTTTCTCACGGAAAATTATGTTTCCCAAAATTCCCCCCCACCCTCATCCTGCAGAAACAGCAGTATCTCAAAAAAATGGAAAAGAAACTGTGTGACAAAAATGAAAAGAAAAAGAAGGAACTCAAAGAGAAGAAGGAAAACCCCCTCTTCTTCTGTTGCCTGCAGCAGACAGAAAGCAAAAGGACAAGCAAGACAAATGATGAATATGCAGTCCTCGCAGATGTGCAGAATCACATTATGCAAAAAACACTTGAGCAAATGAAGATGTATTCTGATTTGGAGCAAAAATTACTAAAAGTTTTTTAATTTTTTCATAAAATGGGTTTTCTCTTTTTCCACTAGATTGCAGGGTGATAAACCAATTTAACTTAAAGCTGTGGATGTCACATATGCACCCACTTCACAGTACTGTAAAAAGTGAAAAGGTAGAAAAATCAAAATAACAACAAATTCCTTCCCCATCCAGATCCTCTTGCGACCCGCTCTTCTCCACCACAATGGATACAAACTAAGGTATATAAATAATTACTCATCTCTTTTTAGTCCTGCCTTTAAAATAAGGTGGCTAAAAAAAAAAAAAAATCAGACATGAACTGCATCTCCCCAGTTTCTGATTGCTATTTTGTCTGGTAGTTGTGGAGTCAAGGCAGCAGGACATTGGTTTCTTTGTTTTGGTGGGGTTTTGTTGAAGGAGGGTGTGGGTTTTTTGGTTTGTTTTACTCTTTTAGGAGTTGTCAGGGCTGGTAAAGTAATTCTTCAACACACAAAGAATGTCTTTCTCACTTTCGCCTCTAAGACTTGTGTTTCTCAAACAAAACAGCCCGCCAAAAAAGCAACATAGGAACATGCCACTGGATCACCGAACCCCAAGCTGTGAACAGCCCACCCACCGATAAACACACTCGCTGCCAAACTGTTGAGGAAAAAAAAAAAGATATTTCCTTTCCTCCTAGCAGGTGTCTCACGCAAACTCCCCATTTTTTTCTCTTTTCTCTTTTTGCTTGCCACCATGTTTACAGCACTCCCCGATTTCCAGTGGACTCGGTACAGTGGATTGAACAACACTGTTTTTCCAGCAAAGAGGGACGATAGCACCCTACGGGCTGATATTATCCACTCACAGCACCTGGAATGAGCTCCACAAAAGCTGTGCTGGAAAGGCAGGCACAGCACATACAGGCTGACAAAAGCCTCGCGAGTCCCACTTGACAAAGAAACAGAAGCCAGAAAGGAAAAGGGAAGATTATTTTTTTTTCCTAATCATCATTTCCTTCCCGAAGACTTCTCTTCCCAGATAAAGGCCACAGGACTGTCTGGGAATAATTGTTGTCGTTCAAAATGTCAGAAACAACTGGGTTGCTTTCTGTCCCCGTGGTCAATAAATGTGCAAATGGGTTTCCATGGCATGGTTGCTAAGCTGGATTTGGCAAGCCCAAAGGCCCAGACTATTTAGATGCTTAGCATCAGGGCAAAAATGGACCCTCCAAAGATCCTAGTTCCACAGCACCATGTTTGGCTGGGAAAGCCTCACCAGGTCACAAAAGTTGCATGCTCAGAAGATGCACCCAGCGTTTTGTTCCTCCCGTGTTATTAGCAAGTTGTGCCCCTAAAGCCTTTAAGTGGCCTGACCCAAGCAAGAGTGTGACAGACACTGACCTGCCCTTGGCTAACACTAGGTGTCACTTCTGCTTAAGAAATGCAACAGAGAAACCGAAAAGTTTGAGGAAAAAATACCCATCCGGCAAGTCATGGATGGTTACTGAGTTTTAAGGTTTCACGTGTCTCAAATTGGGCAATTGAAAGCAGAAGAAAACTTTGCCAAACTAAGCATAATGGTGACCAGTGAAAGATCTCTCTTCTCTTGTGGGAGAAAGGAAACACATGCCTACGTGAAGAAGGCATATAGCTTCAGGACAAGGGGTAATGGCTTCAAACTGGAAGAGGGGAGATTTAGATTAGACATCAAGAAGACATTTTTCACTGTGAGGGTGGTGAGACACTGGAACAGGTTGCCCAGAGAAGCTGTGGCTGCCCCATCCCTGGAAGTGCTCTAGACTAGGCTGGATGGGGCTTTGAGCAACCTGGTCTGGTGGGAGGTGTCCCTGGTGTAGTTCCCACAGATGGTATTTTTACCATCACAGGCTGCCCCAGTTTCATTGAACTGGGGCATTGAAAGGTATGCCCTGTTGTTTAGTTTGGGGTTTTTTTCAGAAAAGATGTTAGAAAGGCTCAAGTGATTTGACTTCCATAGGGACCATACTGATTATTTAGTTGATGTAAAATTTTAGAGGTGGTTGTCCTATTGCCCTTCATGTGATTTAAGGTATTTTTTTCCCATAGTCCATTGGCTTGTTCAACTATATCATTAAACTGTGGATAATGTGGTGTGTGAAATACCCATTTATTGTTTTGCCTGTTCTTGTACTTCTTTGTTAATAACATGTGAACCTTTATCACTCTGGATGGAGTCTGGAACTGGTAACGTTGAGAATCATGAAGAAAGGCCTTAAATGGCATTTTGTCCATTAGCCTTTCAGCGTTTGGCAGCTGAAAGGAGTCCAGATATTATTTCTACACCTGTTAAAGTATATTTATAGCCAGCAGAGGGTTTTAAAAGACTAATGTAATCAATTTGTCAAGTAGACCACAAGGTTTTTCCTTTGCCAATGTGTAAAGGTGGTCCTCTAGCAGGGTGGTCTGTTTGCAATTTTAATTTACACAGGGGACTTTCAGTAAGGATGATTTCACATGGTTTTTCTACTCAGGGGCCAACCTCAGCTTTGAGCTGAAATATAAGGTGCTTCTCAGCCTGTGTGGCCCGATTTCTGATGTAACCATTCTCCCAATTGGTGTTTAAAGAATTCTCAACTTTTTTATTCCTATTTTTTTGCCTATTCATCTACCTTTTGGTTCCGGTTTGCAGCTGATTTATTGTCACTGGCACAAGCTTTCACTCATCCCATTTGGCCATATTTTCCTGGCTACGTCTAAGAGCAATTACCAGTCTTCAGCTCTCCAGATTGGGCATCTATTTATTTCCCAATTTAAGGCTTCCCATTGACCAAGCCACTGCATGGAGCCTCCTTGAAGAGCACAGGAGTCTGCATCAGAGACCTCCGAATCACAAAGACCTCTGATTCAAACAGCTTGCTTTTGGCATATTTTCTCAACTTGCTTAATTGGACGGACAAAAGACCTCTTTCCCACTCAGAAAGAGGTATTACCTCCGTTCTGCCCCTGTAAAAGCAGCCGAGCTAAGCAGTGTAGGTCTTTTTAGTCCGTCAGAACCGGTTTGAAATAGATTACAGTAAGTGCAAAATCCCATTCCGCTCTAATAGGATCAGGAGGATGGACAGGTCCTAGAGATTGATATGGTTTTAATTCTTGTGTAAGGTTCTCAGCCCCATTTCCACGGTTTGCCATTTCGTAGAAATGATGGCAGTGGGCAGGCGATGATGGAGAATCCAGGTAGGTGTTTCCTCCAGTACTCTGAAGTAGCCATCAGCTGTTGTGATTCTTTCCTAGGCTGGGGCATCTGCGATCGCTCAGTTTTGTCCAGAGTGTCCGATGGAATCGCTGCCCTTCCAGCAACCCACCAAGTGCCCAGAAATTTCACTTCTCTCCTTGGTCCCTGATGTTTTTCCAGCGGAATTTCAATGTTTGCTGCATGCGATGTTTGCCAAACTGTGCTGCCACTTCCCTCGCCTTTTCAGGGGAGGTTCCTCCAATTAGAGTATCATATACATAGATTGATAGATTGATAAATGTAGTTTTACTCCTTCGGAGAGTGGAACTGCCTGAAAAAGTTCAGCTTTTTCATGAAAACATGAGCAATTGAGGGTGAATGTTTATGCCCCTATAGGAGTCTGTTAAAGATCTAGTGGATACCTTCCCCTGTAAAAGCATATTTCTCTTTATCTCCATGAAAAACATCACTTTCACACCTAGCACTGCCACCCAAGGGTGTGAGGCCAGGGGACCCTAAATCAACTTGTGTGGTTTGGCACACAGCACCACACAGCCCCAATAATATTAATTTTTTGCCACCCGGGTCATAAGCCCACCTTCTTGGCATCCTATTGTGTAATAATTGAAATTAGCGCTCCAGTATCAATTAAACATTTTGTTAATTGTTTTTGAGGACCAACCACAATTAAAACAGAAGGGCCATTCTCATTTAGTCATTGATAAGCTTCTGCTTGTTGGACAAGCAGCCCAATCGTCATCCAGGCACTATTAGTTTTTTGGTTTTGCACTTTGTAACCCATTGCTACGAGGGGAGAAAGGGTTATTTTTCTCCCCGAGGGCCAGCGATGGAGGAGTTGGAGTGTTTGGATGGTTGCATTTCTGGAATACTTGAATTAGAGTGACATCAGAAGGCTGTCTCTGAATCACGGCTCTAGGAATTCCTAGCGCCAATGTAATAAATCATTACTCATTTATTATTACAAACATTACATTACCACAAATATTTCCATAGCTCGTTTCTCCGCTCCTAGCCCCTTCGTTGCTGGTCAGAGGATTTTGATTCTCGAGAGCTGTTGTGATGGGATTGCCACGTTTGCCTAGAAATGCAACCTGTATTTTCGGTTTCACTGGGAATTTCATCCCATTTCTCACGAATGATTTGTGTTAACATTGCCCAGGTGGGGACATCCCTGCAACCTGATTCATCTTCCTCTTTGCCCTCACTTTCTCTAGTGGCCTGCATTAAATTTATTAATTCATTATAATTTAAGTTCCTATGGATTTCATCTCTTTCTGCAATACGGAAAGGTTTGAGCAGCAGGGGCTCTTTTTACTAAGGAGCTACTATTATTTGAAGCACCCCAGATATTACCATCCCAGTCTTCAGGAGACTCTAGTTTTTTGGAGGGATATGGAGATTGCATTAGCATCAATTCAATGTGTTTACCAACTTTTTTTTTTTTGTTAGCTGAGATTCATAAGTTGTTTTCACAGTTCTATTTTTTAATTGATAACAACAGCAGTTCAGGAGATTTGTGCCCCTCTATCTCATTCTCTAAGTCCTGTATTTTTTGAGTAAGTTTTACTCTTTCCTGACAAGCAGCTTCTAGGCATACTCCCAATGTGTTACACATTATACTTTTATCCTTTCCAACTTCAGTTGTACCTCTAGCATCAGTTCACTGTTTCTCTACCTCTTCCCAGTTATGCCACTTGTTAACAATCCCACACCTCTGGAAAGATAGGATTTGTTTGCATACCATTTTTTGGTGATTAGGTGATTTTGCTTATCATCCTGCCGACCACATCAATTTGTCATGTTTGGGAATATCTGACGTGGTTATGATTTAGCAGCAATTCAAAATGTATTAATGATTTGAGGCAAATCAAGAGGTTGAATAGGAGCAGCACTTAATCATTAGTCAATTTAAGGATTTACAAGGTGATTTAACAAAATGATTGAACCATGGCTTAATAACAGATTCAAAAATGACAAGATTCACACTAATTTAGTATCAGGTATCCCAAAATCAATACACACGCATATGAGCACAAAGAAACAAACACACAGGCAAGTCTTTAACTGCTAGGACCAAAGGTCCCTTTCACAGTCGGTGACTCCAATGAGCTGGCGGGTGCCCCTTTTGATTCCTTATGCACAAAGGGACAGAAAACATTTGGATCCAGTAAACTATAAGAACACTCACAATCGTAAGAGCTAATGTGTATATTAGAGAGACATAGATAGAGACATGGGGGAAAGAGAGACTGGTCTATAATTAAAATTTCACTTTTCTCAAGTTTGGAGTAAATACAACACATGGGCATTTCTCAGTGATAACCAAGACTCAAGAGGGCTGACTCACCCTGGCCTTTCAGTCCTCGAGGTGTCTGCCTCAGAGCGGTGTCCTGGCTCAGAGAAGAGGGTGGTCACAGCCCACTGTGATCCCAAAGAGCTGAAAGGGTCTCCTTTGAATTGTATAGGGTCCGAGATAATTGATTTTCATCAGGTACTTTTCCAGTCCACCTCGGGCAAAAACTGGGATATTCCGGTTTTTATCCACCAGTTGCACAAGCCCAGAACTTGCTAGATCTTGAAGTTCTGGTATCAGCCCTCCCCTTTGGGCCACAAGCCATTTATTGTCAGGATTGATCAATTACCTTTATTGTTTCCAGGCATCAGGGGAGCCAGGTGCACTAAGGGGTTGCCATAATGTTCTGGTCTGTCACCCTTCACTTGCTACTTGGGACTATTACAAGACCTAACGTTCTAGTCCTTTGTATTGTTCTGTAGCCCAGGAAGAGGGGGGAAAAAACCCACAGCAACTGGCTTAAAGGGGAACTGGGGGCATTGCACCCCCACACCAGGTACCTGGTGGAAGGGCAAACACTCCCTGACCAAGCCCCCCTGGCCTTGACATGCTGCAGCAGCCTGGTTCCACAAAGAGGTGGTAGAAGGTAGCACAGCTTCCCTCAGCCCAGATAGCAAGAAAATCAAAGGAAAAAAAACATGCTTCACTCACTCCTAAACCTAAGCAAGGGGAAAAAAAAAAAAAAAAGTGAGAAGTTTTGGCACAAGGAAGCTCTTCTGCTGGCTCACAGAACTGAAGCCTAAGGCTATGGCAAAATGATGTCCTTTAAGCTTCATTTGCATATGAGCTATCAAGAAAACAAAACCTGGGGCAAAAGGGGAGACAGAAACCAAGACACTGATCTATCTTTTGAAAACCAGTGAGCTTATACCCCCAGAGATGTATACTGCCCACTGCATGCAGCTCCAACAGAGGCACAGAGAAAGGCGCTATTTTGGCAATTTTAATTCTCCCTCTTTTATTTTATTATACAAAATACTTTACAATTAAAAAACATTTTCCCCAGTAGAATCATATACAGATATTTATAATTAACAAGATTCAGTTACACGCAAAATGGGGAACTTCTGCACAAAGGAAAACAATGACAGATGATCAAGTGAAAATTAAGACTTGATCCTTTTCCCCACCGTATTGTGGGAGGGGAAGTTGTGTTTTAGACCTTTATTCCTATCATGTTCCCTCAAGTCTGAACTCTGGGATCTCCTCCTACCCTGCCAGGCTACGGGCCTCCACCTGTGTCCCTAGCATCAGGACAGTACTCTGCTCTTAAAAGCTTCATGAAGAGACACAGAGAAACTTGCACCTGGCTGTACCACGAATACCCAGAAAAGGGGACTGCTCCCCCCCAGTTTTACCCAGCAACCCACATATACACACACGCAAGCACATCCATGGGGGAAGCATGCTCGAACCCAGAATTTGTCACCCTCTCACCAAATGGCAGTCCCACCCCACCAAAGCAACCTGCGCTCAAGATGCACGTCCAGTAGGTAGGTCTCCCTGCAGAAGGGCTATCGTAAGGTCTCGCAGCCAAGCTGGCCACTCCTGCCAATGCAAGAGGGCTGGAGGTTGCCATCTTCCCCACTTCGATCATCTGCCTCCCAGCAGAGAGTCAGTCAGTCATGGAGGTGACACCGTGAACCACTCAGAGATGCTCAGGCCACAACAGACAAGTAGGGAAGTTGCACACTTCAGTGGGAGGTCCTTGAAAAACCAGTTGCAAACGATCTGCCCTACCAGAGCAAAGATACATGTGAAACCTAGTGAACGTTTTCTCTCTAAGGAAGGTCACTGCTGAGCTGGGCCAACCCTGCACTCGCAGGGGAGCCCATCCCAGAGTCACTGCTGGAGGCCAAATGCCTGAAGCAGCGTGGGAAGATCCCGGGCATCAGCTGCCCCATAGAGGTCACTCTGCCCCAGCATGGAGAGGGCCATGCGGAGGGTGCTCCAGATGTTGTCAGACATAGCGCCTTGCTGCCCCCGCGGACCTCGGCTCTTCTGCTGCATGTGCAAAGCCTCTAAGAAGTGCTCCACAGCCTCACTGTCAACATGAGAACATACACATGCTTACTGGAGAGGATGGTAAATGTCATACTCCCTCCCCCATTCGCTTCTAAATGACTTCCAAAACAGTTTCCTCCTCTTCATCAGATCCTGCCCCTCTCCCCTCTTAACAGAAACTGAAGTCCAGGTGGCCCCTGCTCCAACGGCATCTGCGTGACACCTTGTTCTCAGGGCAGAGTCCACACACTCACTCTGCTCTCCTATGTCAAGAGAAGGCTGCTGGCAGCACGGCACTGCCCTAGTAACCTATTGCAGTCTCTCTCCCACAAACACATGCACACTCATGGCTCACAGCAGATCTGCCCATCCTATGCTCACCGGTGGGCACCTAAGTTGATGCAACTGATGCCCAAGTTGTAGCGAGAGCGGATGTATCCTGGCTGGAGCTCCAGTGCCCTACGATAGGCTGCCACAGCTTCCTCACTCCGATTCCCATTGGCCAGGGTGGCACCAAGCTTGTTCCACAGAAGATGGTCCTGGAGGAAGGCAGAGAGAGAAAAAGCTGAGATAAACCGGATCGTTTTAAGCCCCAAGCCAACCCTCCCTTTCCCATATGCCCATCTTATTTCTCCACTCCAAAAGTGAGCCTCTCATACAAGCAGCAGCTCCACCCAAACCTTCACCCATAAAGCTCCAGCATCCACAGTCTGCCCTTTCTTACATTGGGGCGCACACTGAGGGCGGCGCTGAAGCAATCCACAGCTTTCTCGTACTCGCCACTAAGGTTGAAAAGGACACCCAGGCCACACTGAACATCAGGATCCACAGTGGAAGGGTTGCTGCGCACAGCTGCTAAGAACAGCTCTTTCACCTCCATGAACAGCGAGCTGGAAGAGCACAGAAGAAGGCTATCGGTGTACTGTTGGAGACAGTTGGCCTTGCGTTGCTCCCTCTGCTCCTGCCTGGACCAGTCCCAACCCTCCAAAAATCCTTTCAGCTGAAGGCTGAAATTTGTAAGCCTGACTCACTCAGACAGCAGGGAACCTAGGACACGCTTGGAAGGCCCCAGGTTTGTCCCCGAGACCCCCTCCTCTGGTTCCTTCTCCAGCAGGTGAGCATAGTCCGGTTTATGGCGTAGCCAGTCCCGCAGAGTCTCACACGCCTGCTTCTGCAAGGACTCGTTGGTGAAGCTGACTGCCAAAGCCATAAGTGCTGTCAGGTTCCCAGGCTGCAGTTCCAAGCACCTGAGGTCAAAGAAAGAAAAGTGAACACAGTATTAAACCACTCTGGGAGACACCAAGATCCAGGAGGTGACACAATCAAGACGGAGCACACCATGCATTGGACAACGAGCCACGCTCAGCAGCTCTTCTGCAACACTCACTGTCTGAGGGCACTGATGGCCAAAAGCTCCTGTTCATTCTCTGCTTGGGTGGTTCCCAGATATTGCCAGGCCTGGAGAAGATAAAGATGCACAAACTCAGCCTTCTTCAACCCCAGAGAAAAAAGTAATCCAATAAACTACAGACACAGAGATTAAATCCACCGTATTATCCCCTCACATATTTTAGAGTGAGACCAAATATATGCAAGTATATACATCAGCTACAGATGATGGCACACAGTCCTTCAAGACAATAAAACTGGTGCTGTTACAGTGCAAAGAAGTGAATGTTTACCTGGAGATCTAGTATAAAGCAACTGTTGGCAGTTTTACACTATTAAGTGACAGAATCTCCACTTTTAACTTCTAACTGTGGTCAAACTGCAGAAGGAGGAGGAAAAAGCAGATCTCTTATTTCCTAAGAGAAAGGAATAGCAGCAGTGCTAGTAATGAGGAGACCCTCAAGGCAGGCAGGTCTATATTCTGGTGCAGTGGTCCACTAGCAAGTGATAATCTCGGGGAGCTGACTGACAGACCTGAAAGTAACTGTTATTTTACTGAATCTTCAGTCTTTGTGACACTGACATAGAAAATATTTAATTAAGGCACTAAATCCCAAGTACCTGTTTCACTTTATGTTGATAACCACACCCCTTGCTCTAGAATAGGCTAGAAAGTTGACAGGATTGTCAGCAGAAAGTACCCACTTTTTGAATGAATACACAAAATACAGTGTATTCACAGTCACAAAATACAGTATCCACTGTCTGAAGGAAGGAAATAGTTTCTTATCAAAGAACCAGACACACTGCACAAGCCACCACAAGGTAATCTACTGTCTCAAACCTCTAATGCTTCACCATAAAGCTACCTGCAACTCAGGAAGAGCTGACCAGTGATAACTGCATGGTGTTCTGCAGGCAGAAGAGATGAGATTCAAGGTAATGTCATGGTTTGGATCAAAGCAACCATGGCATTTCCTCCAGAGCAACTGTTCAAATCTATTCGATCACTGTACCATTTGTGAAGTCTTGACTTCTGTCCTTTCTGCAGAGTCACAGTAGAAGAATTCAAGATGTTTTCAACAGCCAGAACTGGCCCAAGATTAGGCTAGATGAAACCCTAATGTTTCAGCTACCTCTCCATTATGCTCAGCCTGCCGACCACACTGCCTGCCAGAAGAAAGTGCTAATTCTAAAGGAATATTAGCAACACCTTTTGACCACTTTAGAGCTAAAGTAAAGTAAAGGTCTCCAAAACCTGTCTACTCCCAGTACTCTAGAAAGTTAGGTTCCTGTACTCCCAGAAACCAAGAACCAGTGGTCTGAGAGGTCACGCTCATCCCAGGATTAGCAAATTAGGCATTTCCAATCATATACAATTAGCAGGGCTAATTGTATATGACAGATACAGTGAGAGTTCTCTGTTTTTGGGACCTAGAGGCAAGCACTCCAGAAACGGACAACAGGACTGTATTTGCATTCTTCCTCCTGAGAATATCCTCATCCTCTACCTCTGGAGAAAGGTATGTAAACTATTCCATTCCTCAATCCATCCTGCAGGAGCTGAAGTGCTTTATGAAAGTAAGTATACAATGACTTAGAAGGTGGAAACTTGTCTTTGGTATAAAAATCATTCTCTGGTCTACAGATTTAAGTGAAGGCACCCAAGCCATCTCTCTCAATCCATCTGGGTTACATCTTCTCCAGGTATCTAGATGGAAGACCTAACCAGAAGCCCTAGTCTAATGAGCTGCTCAGAATTAAGTCTTTAATACAGGTATCGAAAGTGGGAAAGATGCCACAAGCATCTTGTAATGCCAATAAAGATTTCCACAGAAGCAACTTTAAGAGATGAGAACTCCTTTGTCTTAGCTCCACGCAGTCTCAGGTGCTCCAAAGATTTTACTCAGCTCTAGGCCAGAGCCTTTTGTGGCTTTTGTAACTGACCTGAGTTTCCTTGCCCACAGCCCTCCTGGGACTCGCATACATCAGCTACATACCCAGAGAAGAAGAATAAAATGTTTTCATGCAGCCTGCACAGCTCTTAACACCAAAGTGAGTTTTCTACACGCACACTGACACCTCACTAGGGAAGGATCCAAGCAGCAGGACACCAGGCCAAGGTCTGTTATCTCTGCTCTCACTCACCTCCATGTGATCTGGCCTCTGTTGCACTGCAGCCTCAAAGAGCAAGACAGCATTGGGGAGATCACCTTCCTCCAAGCGTTTCTGCCCCTCTTCAAATGCATCCGGGTGATCTCTCATGGGATTATCTTCCTCAAACTGGTAACCCTAGCAGGGCAGACAACAGAGGATAATGCTAGGAGATAGGCTTAGGGAGAAAGGCACTCTACAGTACAGCACAGTCTAGTCTTGCTGTATCAGAAACACTCAAACTGCAGACCAGCCAGCATCTGGACCACTCTGCTAGTTTGTGGCAGATCAGAGAACAATGGCTATTCCTCCTGCTTGCTCTGTACAGAAAAATTTACCCCAAACGAGACCTGGAATAAGTTACAATGAGACCTGGAGTTATAAGCCTGTTGTACGAGGCCTAGCAGCTTGGGGGTGACAACACTTGCACTCATGGCAAAGAATTCCAGCATTAACTGGTATTTGCTGTTGAGCAAGAACTAGACAGCTCTTGCAGACAAGCACAACTGAAAACAGTATTTCTTTAATCACTAGCTGATCTGGGATGAGGGTGCAAATGACAGCAAAAGATCAGTATGAGAAGGAATCCTGACAGCATTCAGGGTCTGTGGGGCTCATCTGCAAGGCAGACATACTGACAGCCTCCTCAAGGTAGTCCATCCCAGTGCTAGGGCTGAGAGACCCTGTTCTCTGTTACCTTGTCATACGATGAGGAGCTGAGATCTTCATAATCAGAGAGCCAAGGGTGAGCCTCTGCATCTCTCTTGGCCATCTCCTCCCATTCTGCCTGGAGTTTGTCCCAGAAGTCCACATCTGACTGAAGGGAGAACAGAATGAGGCTGGAGTACCTCAACCATAAACTGAGCTCTACAGATACCCTCTTCAATGTTTCTAGCCCTCCTCACAGCATGCAGAGGAGAGAGGTGATCCTACAACAGGCTCTCAGCTGGTACCCCAGCCCTCCTCCTCCATCAGCTTTACCTCCACAGCAGTCTTTGCCTGCTCAAATTCCGTATCAAGAGTTGACATGTTTCCAGATCGCGCAAATTGATCCACCCAGGCATCGGATGCCCCCTGGGAGTTTAGAAACAGAAACACACCTATCTTTTTAGAATTTGGCAACCTCAGGGCACATCTCAAAACAGCAGGAGGGTCTGTGATGACCCCTCCTCCCAATCAGCAAGAACTGATGGCCTGTAAATTGGAAGAGAGTTCATTTGGGTACTCCTTTCCTCCCAAGTTGCTAGAGATGAGAAAATTCACACTGCCCAAACACTTTCCCAGCTTCTGGCTAGACATTAGTAAGACATGGTTTAGTTATGTAGGTTTTTGTTTGGTTTTATTTTTTTTTCAGAGTTAGGTTGATGGTTGGACTAGTTGATCCTAAAGGTCCCTTTCAACCTAAACAATTCTACGCTTCTAAGATGAACCCAACAGTCCCTCCCTCGCCTCCCCCAGCCTAGTCATTAGTAGAGCACTGCTGAGAGTTGGACTTGCCATTCTCCCTCGCTCCCAAACTGTGCACTGTGGCAAAAAGCCTTCCTCCTTCAGAGCACGTAGGGCTGGGGCTCCTACCTGCTGCTGTATAAACTCAGCTGCCCATTGCTCTGCCTGATCTTGGTCTCTGTGGGTCACCTGATTAGCTTCGATCGATACCCTCCCATCTCCGATCTGGCGGACAAACTTTAGGAACTGTGGCAGAGAAATGAAACAAGGGTGGAGCTGGGCAGACACTTTGCCAACGAGCCCTTTGCCCATGTCCCCCCCTCCTTCACTAAGAGGACTTCTCTCCGCAAAGCGAGCACAAAAAGCCCAAAAGGGTGGGGAGGACAGGATTTCACCAGTCACGTGGTAGAAATGGATAATATCTAGAGCGGATTGTAGGGTTCAACTTCCAGGTATTGGGGAAGAAATGGAAACACGGGACAGCAAGAGGTTTTATTTCTTTACTGTCTTTCCCCTTCTCAATTACCCAAACCCCACACTAGATATCCACCAGCCCCAATCAGGGAATTTCTTACCTCAGAATTCTTGAGCTTTGGATCATCCACTTTAGAGAGAAAATCACTAACAGTTTTCTTAAGATCATCCTCAGGTTGATACTCCTCATACCTGTGTTCAGAGGCAGTAAAAGGGAAAGAAACATTCTGATACCAGGCTCACTAACTGTGATACCAGGTTCACTGAACCCTCTCACTAACAAGAGTCAACACAATACAACCTCTCCTCAAAGACTCTGGGATTCTAAGTATTCACTTAGTACCTTTTTCCATCTGAAGAAATTCAAAATTACTACTAGGTTAACTATGCAAGTGACTGACACAAACAGCAGCAGAATTAAACAATTACAGCAGCACAGTTCTGCAAAAAAATCTGAATTCCTTGGCACACTCACATGCTATCAGACATCACAAGTGTTAGCACTACCAAAAATAAGATCATGTATCTAGGAAGAAAGTAGGTCGTGCTCATGGAAGAGGAGCAGTGTCCTGGAAAAGTATCAACTCCACCAAGGACTGAGGGCTCACAGCAAGCACACAACCCAGTATGTTGTCTGGTTTACAGCAGGATAGGAGCAGTTCCACATGTCACCACTACATTCAGTCTTGGTGACGTCTTTGTAACTCATGGCAGTAACTCAGGAATGTCCATATTTGCAAAAAAGTATCAGAAAGGGAGAGAACCAAGAGGAAGGAGAATGCAAATACACAAATCTCTTTCAGAGAAAAATCTAAGCAGCCCGAATTGCTTGCTTGTGTTTTGCTTCTTTAATTGAAAAACTTGACTGTAGTTAACAGATACCTATACAGGGAAGATGCGTAGTATTAATCTACCCAGAAAACCCATGAAAATAACACCTGGAGGGCTGAGTCTAGAAATACGCAGAGGAAAGGTTGGATATGGTTTGTCAGGGAGAATAAAACAATAAAAGTTTACAACTAGTAAAGTTGAGTACTTGAGAACTCTAAATCT
>BJBW01018068.1:0-31997 GCA_004320125.1 Scolopax mira | reverse complement strand
CCCCCCCCACCCCAGGCTGACCCAGGACAGACAGATGGGGCAGCACCCTATGGGAACAGTAATACCCCCTCCCCAAACTGTCCCAGGACAGAGGGGACAGCATCCTACAGGAACAGCAGGTGTCCCCAACCTTCCCCAGGTGTCCCAGGACATAGGGAATAGCAGGTTCCCCCCATTCCCCAAGCTGTCCCAGGACATAGGGGACAGCAGACCCCCCCTTACCCCGGCTGTCACAGGACATAGGGGAGTGCATCCTATAGGAACAGTGGGTGTCCCCTTTCCTCAGGCTATCCCAGAACAAAGGGGACAGCACCCTATGGGGACAGCGAGTGTGTCCCCCCATCCCCAGATGCCCCAGAACATCGAGAACAGCAGGTCCTCCCCCTTCCCCAGGACGGAGGGGGCTGCACCCTATAGGGACAAGAGGTAGCCCCCTCCCCAGGCTGTCCCAGGACAGACGGATGGGGCAGTAAGACAACCCCCCCCCAAGCTGACACAGAACAGAGGGGACAGCGGGTCCCCCCCCTCACCAGGACGGCGGGGACAGCACCCCGGGAGGACTCACCCGCAGTCGGGGGCCGGGCACCAGCGGCAGTCGGGGTCGGCGGCGAGGCAGCGGCGCAGCATGAACTCCTCGTACTTGGCGACGAGGTGCGGGGAGTCGCGGAGGAGGCGGCGGATGTCGGCGGGGTTGAGGCGCTCGCTGCACTCGGGGCAGCAGATGTTGACGCGGGACTCGGTGATCTCGATGCGGAGGTACTGCCGCAGGCAAGCCCCGCACGACCGGTGCGGGCACGACAGCAGCCGCGGGGCGTTCTCCGCCGGCTGCCGCACCAGGCACAGCGGGCACTCCAGCTCCTCTTCGCCGCCGCCCTCCGGGACCGCCGGAGCTTCCTCGGGGGGCGGCGGAGGCGGCGGCGGCGGTGGAGGGGGAGGCGGCGGGGCCGGTGGGGCGGCGGGAGGCGGCGGCGGGGCGGCGGGAGGCGGCTCGGCCTTGGCGCGGCGGCGGCCGCCGGCGGCAGAGGCGGCGGCGGCGGAGAAGACGCTCTGGAAGGAGAGGCGGCGGCGGCGACCGGGCTTGGGGCACTTGGCGGCGGCCGAGTGGATGGAGGAAGAGCGCGGCGATTCGGAGTCCCGCTCGGAACCCATGGCGACCGGAGCCGGAGGTTGTCGATGGGCCGGTGATCCGCTGGCGGTGAGAGTTATTCTGGGAAGCACCGGGAGCTGCCTCCGCCGCGCTGCAACGACAACGGCCCCGCCGCCCGGTGAGCGCGGCCCCGCCCCGCCCTCTGCGCATGCGCCGCCCCCGCCCCTCAGCGGGCACCGCCGCCGGCGCCGCCATTTTGGTTGAGGGCAGCGCCGTCGGACAGGCCCGGAGACCTCAGGTTCCGGTGAAGCGATGGCTGTTCCCCGTCTTGTCCCCCCTCAGCATCCCGCTCTCAACACTGACAGGGCTGGCCCGGAGCATGGCCGGCCATCCCGGGCTGGGCTACGCTGGCCTCACCCGGCCAGAGGCTTCCCCACCGCATCTCAGGCCCAGTGCTGGCGATGGGTTGAGAAGGGGCCTGGAGCTAATTAAAGATTCAAAGAATCATCTGGGTTGGAAGGGACTTTCAAGATCATCTAGTCCAACCATCAACCTAACTCTGACCAAAAAAACCCCAGCACATCACTAAACCATGTCCCCCAGCATCTTGTCAACCTGTCTTTTGAACACCTCCAGGGATGATGCCTCAACCAACGGTGGGTTGTGAAGGGGCCTGGAGCTACTGGTGGGTTATGAAGGGGCATGGAACTAATGGTGGGCTGTGAAGGGGCCTGGTGCTAATGTTGGGGGCTGCTGCTAATGGTGGGTTATGAAGGGGCCTGGAGATAATGGTGGGTTATGAAGGGGCCTGGCACTCTCCTAGGGGTGGGTGGAGGGCTGTACCCCAAAGAAAGTTTGCTTTGGAGGGTGGGGCCTATAACTGCAGGAGGTTCTTCTGAATTCATTCATCCTGTTGGGGCATCTTGCCCCTGGCTGTGGGGCCTTCCTTTGTAATATTTGTAAGAGTCATGCAGAGATTTATTCACCCAGGAACGCTTTCCTGAGTGCAGGGTTTGGCCTCTTTCATACAGAGGCACTGAAACTATAACCCACATTCTTGCTGCAGCCATGCAGAAATTTAAAAGCCTCTGTTTCTTTCCAGGGTTCCCCCGTGCCCACGGGGGTCTGCCAGCCTCATCTCCCCTTCAAAGGCAGATAAGCTAACGGGAAGGACGCTGCCTCTTATTATGCAGGGGAGGCGAAGCAGAAAGATCTGCTGTGTCTACGAAGTGCATGTTAAATCGGCGCAGAAGGGGCTGCTTTCCCCACAGGCTGTCAGCTTCTGACTGGCCAGACTGTAGTTATACATGTGACAAGTGGGGCTTCATTGCTGTCTCCCAGCTATCGCCATTCCTGAAATCATTTCTCTCGGCAAAGCCTATTTGCATAGTTATTACCAGGCTCCTTCCTGGCTGTGGAGGACCCCGTTCAGTGCCTCCGGGATGGAGAACAAGGTTTAGTGAAGCAAACCCAGGCTGATGGTGGAAAGCACCTGGGTTTCAGTGCTTGAGCTGCCCAACTTGCTGTAGGCAAAGACCCCGTGCCTGTCTGTACAGCAGAGATAATGATGACGCTTCCCCATTTGATGGATGGGTGAACGAAGGCACAGAAGGAAAAAAAAATCACCTGCATAAGAGCACACAAATGAAGCCACCTCCTCTCCTAACAACCTTCAGCTCTCCTGTTCACTTCCCTGCACTTTTCTTAATTAATTCTGGGCCTGCCTTATCCCAAGATGCCTGCTGCACCCAAGTCCTTCCCTAGAGCTTACGTTCCCCAGACATTTGTCATCTCCCCCTCGCCTCAGCTGTGCTCTGGCATTCCTGCCACAACACACACGGCTTTGGCCCAGCTGTAAGTTTTGGAACCACACTTAGGATTGGCCTCAGAGTGTTAAATTCCCACCTGGGATTTGAGAATGCCGTTATTAGCAAGCTAATTTAGCAAGGGGGGCAAACTCCCAAGAGAGGCAAGGATGCTTCAAGGGTGTCTGTGGAGCATGTTGCCCCTGAATTTTTGAGCTCTGGTCCTTGGCAGGCTACAGGCAGACATGAAGATGCTTAGAATTTCTCTGACACTTTTGATATGGAGCTCCCAGGGTGCACTGACACATGAAAGGATCCTCTCCCCATTTCACTACTGGGAAAGAAAGGCCAGAGAAAGAAAGGCGAGATGTTTTGCTGGAGTGAAACAAGATTATATGGAAATTAGCTCTTCCTGCCTGAGACTGGCCAGGTATGAGGCATCTTTAAATGGCTGTCGCTACCCATCTGTAGCAGAGACTGACTTGGTTTGATGATTTCACTAGAAAAATCACACTCCTGACTGAAATAGAGAAACCTGAACAGGACTTGTGTGTGGGACGGATCTCCCAGACAGCGCTCTGACAGCTCAGCCCTACGTCCTTTGCAGCGCAAGAGCACAGACTGTAACTAATTGTGGGAAGGTTTCATCTCAAAAACTAATGTGAGACAGGCCTGAATTACCAGTAGTGCAGACACAAACAGAGAGAGAGAGAGAGCAAAACCATCTGGAGTCCCTGGGAAAGGCATCAGCTCGCGACGTGCTGATGGGGCAGAAATGACTCTTCATTCCCTTATTTGAGGAATCACGATACAAACAGGGCTGGGGGAGGCCAGGATAAATCCAAGGGCTCATGCTGACTTCAGAGCCATCTTCCCTGCTCCCAAGCTGCGCAGACCTCTTGCCAGTTTTAAGATGTTTGAGGGAATTCAGTGCTTTTATGGAGCTCAAAGATACAGATTTCTAACTGTGCTGACCCAGCCGTGGTCCAGACATACCATCTACTTGAAAACAATTTCTCCATGGCCAAAACGTCTTTCTCTATGGTGAGTTTCCACAGCCCTTGCCAGGAGCAGAGTTTCCTGCTCAGCACCTTCCTGACTAGGGAGCAGTTTGAACCCAGTAGTTTGTTTTGATTCAAACTGGGGGAAAAAACCAACCAACCAGGTCCCGGGTCTGGGAAGGAGAGGGCACAGAAACAGGCTGCCAGGGAGGGGAGGGAAGAGGCTGATTGGAAAGTCACCGGATTGGGAGTGAGATCAGCTCAGCCCCTCCCTGGGTCTGCAGGGAAACCGTCACCAGTTGACTGTTTAACTGAGGGATATTTGAAAAGATAAACAAAACAAAAAAAAAAAAAAAAAGAGGAGGGGGAGGGAGAATTCAAACGCTTCAGTGAACTGCTCCACAAATCCCAGCTCCCATAGGCAAATTTGCTTTTGCTTACGCTGGCAGAAAGCTGGAAGACTGCTGACTTCTGCCCCTGCTGCTTAAATCAGAGCAGGATTTGGCACAGGCGACTTTCAAAGCCGCCTGAAAATGCCGTATCTCCCAGAAAAAGGCTTCCAGCAGCAGAGCGGGATGTGCTTTGTCCAGGCACCGGTTGGAGCCAACCCCCGCTGCCCGGTGCTGCTCCCGCTCTGGATGGAGCAGCCAGGGAAACTGGGCTGAACCTGCCTTTGAAAAGCACTTTCCAGAGAAATACCCCAGCCACCCACACCCCAAAACCCCCCTCAAAAGCGGAGTGGCAGCTGTGTCACTGGCTTCGAGGAGGAAGAGCCTCTGGTGATGTAATGAAAACTCCCCTTGGTAATTCAGAGAGTGAAAGCAGAGGCTGGCTGCCGGGAAGGGATTGTGAAACTCAAGGCTGGGAGTATTTGCATGGAGGGACTGGGGTGTGCCGTGGCCAGGAATATTGCTGTGGTGGGGTGCTGGCAGGCAGGCACACGGGCTTTGGTTTGCAGCTGATAAAATAGAAACTCCAGCTTTTACCACGACCCCTTTGGCATCCTCCCTCCCTCCTCCCCTTTCCTGGTTGCCCAGATTGCGCAGGTGTGGTAAATAACTGCCTGTTCCTCTCCTCCCTGGCCCACAGGACACACTGGGGATGTTGAAACAGCTATTTAAGGACACATAAAGATTCAATCTGTCTGAAACCTCCAGGTCATTCTGGCACTAAGGTGTGAACCCCTCCCTGGAACAGACTGTTTTCTCTAGAAGTACATGGGTCTTCTTGGGGTTTCTTCCTCTTTACCCAGGCAGGGATGGGTGGTTTTTTGTGGGTCACAGGCTGCAGAGCAGATGGAGTTTAGAGAAAATCCAGCTCGTGTTGCTGCTTTCTGAAATAGCCACAGGCAGGATGAAAAGGGGGAAGTGAGGAACAGCTTTACACCAGGAATTCTTTTGCAGGGGACAGGGGCACTCTGGAATGACTCAGCTCTGGTTTTGCTGGGCAGGTTGAGACCTTTGGCCCCGTTCAGATGGGATGGCCAGGGCTGTTAAAGGGAGCCATGTGCTTCAGGATTCACTGGTGCCAAAATGCAGATGGCAATTTTAAGGGTCTGTCTCCTGAGGACCAGCCCTGGGGCACAGCCCGGTGCGTGCCCTGACAGCTCACAGACAAACCCAAGAGGTTGCTGTAGTCCCAGTGTCTAGAGGAAGGTGAGAAGGACAGACAAACCCAAGTAGCACAAAGGTAGTTTTAAATCTCTCAGAGGTGCAGTGGGGGGGGTCTCATCCCAGCTCCTTGCTGAAGAGTTGTGCCAGGAGCATGTGGGCTTCCCTTATTCCTCCTCTCAGGGCCCCAGCTCCCCTGGGTGCAGGGCAGGGATGGCAATCTTGGTTTCTCAGAGAGGCTCAGCGAAGCTTAACCCTGATTGCTTTGAGATGTGTGAGGAGGGGTGCTGTGCATTCAGGTGGTAGCAGCTGCGTGTTCAAGAACCAGAGCTCATTGGGGTCATTTTCTGCCAGGGCCCTGGGGAAGCACTGGTTTGTAATGACATGCACTCTGATGGCTTCTCAGATGGAGATGTCATTAGCAGTCGTTTATTTCTCTCCAGGGAAGACACCGGTGGCTGGGGAGGGCTCTCCCCAGTGTGCAAATCTGCACACACTTTCTGGGTTGATCTTGTTAGTTCATCTTCTGTTTGCCTCTCGTGGTCCCCTGAGATGTGTTCGGGGAAGGAAGAGATGATTCCGTTTGATTCCTTTTTTCTCTGCTGGACTTGACAAGGATTGGCATTCTTTTAAATGAAGAGGAAAAGGCAGGAGATGGGAGCCCTGGGATCAGAAATTCAAGCCTCTTCCAAGAGGGTTGTTCTGGCTTACTTTGCGGTTACACCTCCTCTCCCCTCCATCTCCCCATCCCACTCTGCTCCCTCCTAACACCCACACACACTGCAATCTTCCACTCCCTGCTATGGCTTTCTGTGGAAGACACTGTCATGTGAGATCCTGGGAGAGAGTTACCACATGGAGCTCTCTGAAAGCATCCCTGTCCCTTGCAGAACAGACCTGCAGACAGAGGACACTGCGCTCCCCCTCCTCGAAATCCTGAAGGCACTCATGGATGGAGGGTGGGGGGAGCGGGGAATCATCCTGTAAGCTTGGGAGCCACCTACACACGTGGTAAATCTTGTCAGCAGCTGATAAAAAGAGGTGGGAGGTGGGGAGATTTTGAGGGGGAAGAACTTGGAGGCCGGCGTGCCCATGGAGCTCACCCTCCTGTCTCCCCCAGGGCTCAGCCAGCCAGGAGGGCAACCAGCTCTGTCTTGAAACATGCCTTGAAAGGAGACCCCAGAGAGGGACTCAGAGATAACTGCTGTCTACTTCAGCAATGACGTACAGGTAAGGAGTGTTAAGCAATTACTTATAATAGTAATCTGACATGCTTTCCCCCTCAACAAAAGAAGCATTTCCTTTTGTAATAAAAGCACAGGCTGTTCTGATTTCTTCACGCACCTGCTGTCCTGCACACTCACTGCACAGCTTTGGGGATAGAAGTACCAGTGATCCCCGCTCTTGCTTCACTCTTACTGGTGACCTGCTCTCCTTAATGACAGGGGATTTATAACTGAGAAGGTTTAGCACAGGAGGGTGCTGCCATCAGGAAAGTGCTGGTCTGATCCCTACACTAGGAGGAAGCAGCCAGGCTCCCTCCTCACCCGAGTTGTTAAACAGACAATTATGTGTTTGGCGTTGGCATAAACACAGGCAAATTAGTCACTGGAGAAAACCCCAGTGCCTGTGACAGCTGGTTGTGGCTAGAAGAAGGTGGGGGTGACAAACACCTCCGACAGCAGCAGGTGGCTGCCTGGCCTGTGGGGACACAGGCCACACTGTGGTGGTGGCCAGGCACTCAGTGGGGAGAGCCAGGTGCCACCAGCAAAAGGCACAGAGATGGCGTGATGGGCAAGGAACTTAGCACTGGCTCTGGAGGGTCTTCTCTCTCCTTTCTCCCTGATGGCAGCTATTTTTTGGGGTGCTCAGTGTCTTGCAGCATGCGAGCAAACCTGGCTGCAGCAGAGGCAGCAAGGATCAAGGTGAAATCTTCAGGAGGAGCATTTTCAGAAGGCTGAAGAAGGGTTTGTTCTGCCCTCAGAGAGCAGATGCGGAGAAGCTAGAGCACTCACATGGGGCTTGATTTCTGCAAGGAGAACAGAGTGAGGCACTGGCCTGGTTTCCAGGAAAGGAGAACAGTGTGTCACAGAGAAGGCATTGAAAAGACCTGAGGCTTCTGCATCAGCTTTCTGTCTCACTCCTGCAAACACGTGGGTGCTTGGGAGTTCAAAAGGCTGAACTGGAGGCTGTCCTGCAGCTGGTGCAGGACAGGAAGCTGTGGGCTTCTCCAGCAGAGCCGTTGTTGGTGCCTAGACCACAAACGGCGTCCCTGTCTCTGCTGGGGATCCCTGCACAGCTCAGCATCTTCCTCCCCACAGCGCTGACCTTCCTGTGTGTGCTGTGTGGGATCTGGAGCTGGATGGGACAGCTTGGTACAAGGCAGCAGCTCTGGTACCCAGACCCTCAGGGAGACACAGGCAGCTCTTCAGCAGCATCTCCAAACCTTGCAGCATCTCCGACATCCTTTCCAGCTGGTGCATCCTACAAACACAGGGAGGGCTGGGCACACCACACATTTCCTCCACCCGACCCACCCATTTCCTATTTTCTGCAGACATGACAACTAGTGAGTTAATCCTGCAGGCCAGAAACTAAGCGGTATTAGCAGACACCATCTGTCCTTTTTCATTTGCTGATGCACGACCTATTTCACTGTGTAGTGGAGCAGGCGCTGCAGTTTTGGGGCTTGCATGTTGCAGTGTCCCTGTTGCCAGGGTATAATCCACTGCTAATGGGAGAAGGCTCCAGTGAACTGAGCACCAGGGGGACCTGCTGTCACGGGCAGGTGGTGGATGAAGCCTGTCCCTATGGCTGCTTGGCTTCAAAGGAGGTTTGAGACCAAGTCTCACAAAGCACTAGTTTACTGGGAAAAGAAAGGTCTCAGCAGGACTTCTAAGGACAAGAGCACGACTGCCCTCAGCGGAGCCTCTCCTTACCTGGAGTCCCTTCAGCAATAGCCAGGGGAAGATCACTATGAAACAAAGCCACCACCCAACCTTCACAGCCCGGGCTGGGGCTGGGGACAGTAAAAGCAAAATAAGAAAAATGAAAGGGACTGTTCTAATCTTGGTAGTGGAAGAAGAACATCCACGTTCACTTGCCAGGAGGTCACTGTCATTGTAGGGAGAAACCTGAACCTCTCGGGTCTCTTGAGGACCATCTGGGAGAACATTAGCATGGGGCTTAAACCCTGCATCTGCCCTTGAGGACAGAGATGTGGTACTTCTTTCCCTCTATCTCAGAGGCAAAGTTTCCGAAATACTACCTTGAAAGTTTTTGAAATACTCCAGCAGTGCCATGACACAGAGATCATTCTCATACCGAAGTGGGGTTCATAGGAAAAGGCCACGCTGCTCTGGCCAGGGGTAATTCCCGTGCTTTATCAAAATTGAGCAATTGCAGTCCCAGCAGGACAGGGAAAGACAGAAAGAGAATTCTTCCCTGATCTTTCTAAGGGAATTTAGTCATGTCTTGGAGCAGTCTGGTGACCCTTGTCTGGGTACAGAAGTACAGACATTATTAAAGGTCATAAAAACATCAGGATATTTCCAAGCCATTTATCATATTTGACTTAACCTGCTCTCATAGCAGTTCCAAAGGTTAGCACCTTGCTGGGTGAAACTGTGTTTCCTCCTGAATTTACCAACTTTTTATTTAACTCGGCACTGGTGGCAGAAATTTTCCCTGAACTCTGAAATAAAGAGCATGGAAATTCTGTCGTCGTGTGCCATTAGGAGTCTGGGAGGGAACTGAGCACGGGGGGCTCGGTGCTGACACACTCAACTGTTACTCAGAACCTTGAGGTTTGCTGACCTCTGCCTCAGGTCCCAAAATATCAGGGAGTTTTCATCTTCCTGCCTCACGGCACAACAAAAATGGAAGAGGCAGTGGAAGGAACCATTGAGAATGACCTTGGTGTTAGCCAGACAACTCCTTTCTGCGTTAGCTCAGTTGCACCACTTGGGCTTTCTGAGGAACTCTCAACCTGCTGGGTAGGATGTGACTTGAATCCACCCACTTCTGTGCCATCAGTGTCCTCTCAGGAGCCAACCCTGGCTGCTGCAAGGATGGTGCAAGTAACCTGATGTGGAGTCATTTCCCTTTCCTTCTACTTCTGCTCTTTTCTCTGAGAAACTGGCTTAAGCTCTGAACCCCAGGACTTCCTACCCTGCTGTAGTGGTGGCTTCTGCACCTATGGAGATCCTTGACCCCTCCACAAATTTTGCAAAGCTCTGGACGCTCACATCTTCCAGTAGCAATAAGCCCTGCTGTCTCCTTCCTGCCTCCACCAAGCTTTGCCCAGTGTTCCCCTTGTCCATGCTGTGGACAATCACTTGGCCTCAGCATCGGGTATGACAAGAAATAACAGCTTTCCTGCAAGATGCAGTGATGTCCTGACCATTCTGCTGCGAGGTGTCATCTCCACCCTGGACTTTGGGGAGAGGGGACAGTGGCTGGTGTCAGGATCTCAGTGCTAGGAAGAAGGTTCACCTGCAGACTGACAGCTACAGTTCCCACAGCAGGAGTGGCCCCAGCGTTTCTTAATTCTTTCTTTGTGCTTTGGGAAAAGAATTGACTTGAGAATTTTATTGATCTAAGGCCAAGGAGCAAACCTCCCCCCCTTCACAGGCAAGAATCACGGGCCTTTCCTGTGGCCACATGAGGAAGAGGAGCGAGCGAGGAAGGGCAGTGCTTCGCCAAGACTAGAACGTACCCAAATCTGTGACTACCGTCAGGAGGTGGGAAGAGGAAGAAACAGCCCATGTGGTCAGCTCTGGAAAGGGCAGTTCCTGCTGAGAACTGGCTGGGGAACATTCCCATTTTTATAACCAGCAACAGCTGTCAAAAGGGGAAAGAAAAGCGATTGTGGACCCTGCCAGCAGCACCTCCCGTCTGCAGCTGGGATGGAGAGCAGCAGAGCTCTCCCAGCACAGCCCTCTGGCCCCACAGCAAGGAAAATGTGTTATTTTCCAGAGGGCTGAGCCAGCACTAACCAGGTGGGAAATGTTTGAGTGTCTCACTTTGAAAATCGGCTTGATCAGGGTTCCCTTGTCTCAGAGGAGATCTTTCCCCAGCCGGACCCTTGGTTGCCAAGCCCCTGCCCTCAGCCTGGTTCAGTCCAGGGCTGCTCCCCCAGTGCTGGGTTCCCTCTGCAGAAGAACAAGGTGGGCAAGGGGAGAGGGGAGTTGTAGTTTGGTCCATCCTTCATTCCTGGGCTGGCATGGAAAGGTGAACGGGGTTTGTTCAGCCACTGACCCATCCCTTCCTTCCCCCTGCCTGATGCCATGACCACAAGCTCTAACTTCCCTTCAAGCAGAGCCCACCTCTACCACAGCCAGGAAATTCCTCTTCTCCCTCACCCCTCCATCACCATGAGAAACCCTTTTCCCTCTCTGGGGCTGATCTCATCTGTGGGTTGCCTCAGCCAGTGTTTAAGCAAACCAGCCCCTGTGCTTTCTGAGGAGGCTGGACTGTGCACAGCAGAAAATTGAGTAGGAGGTTTCTGGGGCGATCAGTGCGCGCTGAGACCTCAAATACTTCTCTGAAATCAGGCCCTGCTGTTGCTCCATGGATTCCTTCTAACAAGGAGACAGCAGCTATGACCATCTCTCATCTGCCCAGCCCTGCTCTCCCATGATCCCAGCTGCCATCCCAGTTCCCCCGAGCGACAGGAAAAGTCCAGTGCCAGCCTCTGAAATAGCCAAGTGCCTCCCGGCTGTCTCTGAGTTACAGGATCCCTTCCCAGCATAAGTCCTGCAGCCTCTCAGGGGAGGCAGCTGTTGGCAATAATTATTCTACAAAGCAGAGACAGCCTGGCTTTACGTGGCTTCCCTCTGCCTTTCCCTGCCCTCATGCATATTTGGGGAAAAACCTCTGAAGGCAGCGCTGACTCCTGCTCTCCCCACTGTACGTGCAGCTCAGCCACAGCAACACGCTGGGATTCACCCAGCTCTGGGTCCTGCTCCAGCTATTCCCACCTGCTTTCCATGGATCTCCCACAGGATTCACAGCCCAGCACCCAGGGGTGCTGCCCATCCCCAGGCACGTAAAAAAGTGCTCTCAGCATGGGATGAGCACCAAAATCACAGCTGGAGAACCTGGCAGTGGCCGTGGAGCAGAGCCCTGTCCCCAGGCCGAGGACCAAGAATGCCTCTTTCCCATCCAATAAGCCAAGGCTTTGAGCCCTGCCAAACCCCAGTGTTTGTTCCTGCCTTTGGCAAGCAAGAGATGGCAACAAAAGCATGTGTGAAGCAAAAAGAGGAGTTCCAGTGAAGGAGGGAAGTGGGTTTCTCTTGGGTCTCTGTGACCTTTTCTGGTTTGGAAAGAACAGATTCGTGCAGAGATGCTAACAATGCACAGCGAGAGTGTTTCAACTGCCCCAGCAGCAGAAAAAAACCCTGTGACCTCCTTCATGTCAGAGGAAACTGGAGCCCAGGGCCACAGCCCAGCCTTTGGCTGCCTGGGATGGAACCAGTGGAAACCCAGCTCCAGGGAGTCGGTGCCTTCGCCTGTTTGCAAGGAAAATTTATTTGCAGCCATGGAGCCTTACTGTGGATACCTTGTCTTCCAGCCCTGGTTCTCTAGGATACAGGTCCTGCTGTGTGATGGGAACAGTTTTTTCTTCTGCTGACAGTGGCTGAGACAAGTTCTCTCAGAGCCCACAGACCGGGACTTATATCAGCGATGCCCTTGGCCATGAGGATCCCAGGGACTCCATCCTCATCATCCTCCTCAGAGAAGCAAATACAGAGGATGAGCCATCGGGGCAGAGCCAAGAGAGGGGCTGAGACCAAAGAGAAGCAAACAGCTCCAGTCACTTCTGGGTGTGTGTTTCCAGCCCTTTTTGCTTAACCTCAGAGAGAAAAAGCCACGCTGGCAGGAGGGAAGAAAAGGAGCAGGGTTCTGCACAGGTAGGTTGGGAAATAACCTGGAACCCCAGAGCTGAGAGTTAAGGCTGGGTTGGTAACAAAGATAGAAATGCTGATTTGGCCAAAGGGCTAATATTTCCGTTGGGAAAGAGAGAACTATTGATTACTCAAGTAACCTCAGCTATTAAACAAACAGCTATCTCAGCAGAAGGAAATTTCAGCCTGGGTTTAGGGAGAGGATGGAGGGGAGTCCAGGGTGGCCCAGGCAGTAGTGGGAACAGACCAACCTGCTCTCCTTGCCCCAGCTGCCGTGTCGCCTGCTCTCAGTGGTACCAGATAAGGAGTGAAAACAAAGACAAGGTACCTGCCTGGGAGTGCCCGTGTGTGCCCCTGCCAAAGGAACTGGAAAGCACTCACTGCAGTGGAGTCGTGGCCAAGATAGACTGTGGAATAGGAAGGATTAAAACATCTCTCAGGACCTGGCTGAGCTCCCAGGGCCCTCTCTGGACACGTACAAGGGCAGCTCCTCCCTGTGCCCCAGGCCTCTGCAGAGGTTTGCAGGTCCACAGCCCTCTTTTTTCCCAGGAAGGGTTGTGTTGCAGGTTGGGTACCAACACCCAGCCGAGCACAAATTCCCATTTATTCTATTTCTCCACTGCCCATCTGGCAGTGACAGGCTATGGTAGGGACCAAACACACAGGTAACCCAGCACGGCTGTGGAAGGGGATCGAAATGAAGGCACCAGGAGCATGTCAGAGACTGAGCTGAAGCAGCTGATGTGCAGATGCCAGGCTGTGTAATGTTCACATGATCCTCCCTTTTGCAGCGTAGGCAACTATAGGGGGAACAGCCAGGGGAGCCAGCTGAGCAGTGGAGAAGGTCAAGGACTAGGAGAACTGGCTTGCCCTTTCTGCTTTTAGGAGGTCCTGGTGACACTCCCCACTAAACGGTGAATAACCTTGAAAAAAAATAAAATCAAGTTGAAACATGACTTCGAAGCAGTCCTAGCTGCCGGCCACACAGAACTGCAGCCTTGGGGATTAAAGCTGCAGAAAAGCAGCATTCCCTCCCCTGTGCCCTTCCCAAACTGCCCCCAGGAGCCTGGTTCAGTCTGTGCCTGGCAGGAGCTCATCTGGGAACACCTGGTCTCGGCCAGACTGGGCTCCCTCCCACCACAGCTGCCCTGGTGGTGCACTAAGCATGGCACAGAGAGATGCCAGCAGGTCCTCTCCTCCCCTGCCCGCCCACCTCAGAGGCATGGAACGCAGCTGGCCATGCAGCCACCTGGGTGACACCCACCCCAGCCTAAAATCCTCCAAGCACGGGGCCTCTGTGTTGTTCCCACACAAGTCGCACACAGCAGCACAAGCTGTTACCATAAAATAGCAGTATGGCCACCCCGGGCCTCTCCCAAATGCTCCCTATAGACCCAGCATCTGCGCCTTCATGGGGGGAGGATCGTGCATCTCTCAGCCATAGCCTTCCCTAATTAAAGCATATTTATGTTCCTTATTGCAGCTCTGCTCTCTGGATGCTCAAGCTTTCCCAGCTGCATTTCTCCAGGGCCCCACTGCTGCCCCCAACCCTTTCAGTGACACATGAAAGATGGGAAACCTATGAAAGTTATTTCAACAAAATGGTTGTGACAGGAGCTTTGGCCTCTCTCCGTTCTTGGTTTTCAAACAAGGTTTTTTCAGCCCTTTGTGCCTCTTCCATCTCCACCCCAGTACTGGTTTCTGGCACCCCCAGGGGTTACCAGCAACGGGCTTCAGGCCCCAGATGTACTTTCTTTGCAAGGGCAAGAGGCAGGTTAACACAGATGGAGCGGGGGCTAATGAACTCACTTTCCAGTTTGCTGATGTACTGCAGGGCACTGCTGCCCAGCCTGTGCAGAGTCCATCAACCCCTGCTGTGGGAAGGGGAGCTCTAAACCCACCAGCTTTTTCAAACGTTAAAGAACAAGCCCAGCTTTTGGCTTCGGAATAGAGATGAAATTCCCCCCAGAGCCACAGGGCATAGGTACAGCGGGGACGCTGCAGGGCACGGAGGTGATGGTCACCCCTTGTTCTCTCTGCTCACAGATGGGATCCCGTTATGCAACCGTTACGCTAAAAGGCCATACGACATCCAGAGTGGTTTCAAGGACTTTTGTTATTTTGCCTTCCAGGTCTGCAGATCTCCAGGATCTACATCCAGAGAGTTCCCAGCAATAATTGCACACCTGGGTGCCTTCCCCAGAACTACTGCTTCCTGCACAGGCAGGGTAAGTGCTGAAGCTGCCAGAGATGTGTAGTTTAGGATTCCCACCCTAATTCCATGCTGCTGGGCTTGGTCCCTGTGCACCAGCTCTGCTTACAGCCTCCTGTTACTACATGTAGCTGTGGGGGACCAGGGCTCTAGACTTCCCATTCATGGCATCAATGATTTGTGCTCTAATCCCAAGGGGGAACTCCGGTCCCCTTCTCCAGAGAGGGACCATGGCTGTCCCTTTAGCCCATCCTGGAATTTCAGCTACTCCTGGCTTTTCCCAGCACTGTCAGTGCCACACACTGGTGTCCTGGGGGGACACATCTGCAGCTTCTGCACCAGCCAGCCAGGCTCTGACCCGTTCACCGTCCAGGAACCAAGCCCTGCTCTGCCAGGCTGTCAGGGCACTGTATAACATTGCTGCTGCCCAAGAGCCATCCCACACCAGCATGGTAGCCAGAAGAGATGCCCAGGCAGGCTCTGATCCCACAGCCACCCTTGGAGAAGCCCACCCTGACCCGCTGCCCCCAGAGCATCTCTTACCTCTCCTTGGAGCCCACTCCTGATGCAGCTTCTCTTCCCTCCGCAGTCTCCCCGGCTCTCCCCTTCCCACTCCCCCTCCCTCTGCACCACCTCCCCGTGATGTCAGCGTGGTCCTGCCTCCGCAGCCTCCCCATCACATCCCTCCACATCACACCCCACTGCTGCTTCCCTTCCCAACCGTTGCCACAGCGACAGGAGAGGGAATCCCATCCTCTGGTCCTCTCCACCTCCCAGAGCCTTGGCTTGGTATCACCCACCGCAGCTCTTCCTAAAGAGCCTGGAGACCAACGGGAAGGACAGGGTGACAACAGGGAGCCAGTGATGGCCTTGGGGGAAGGAAGCCATGGCTCAACGTACCTGGAAGGGAAGGGAGAGCAGAGGCAGTCACAGAAGACAGGCTCACACAAAATAGGCACTCACCTTCTCCACAGCAGTTACCACCACCATCCCCAGTGCTTTTCCCATCGTACCCCCCACACCCCCCTACTCATTGCTCTCAGCCAGTTCTTTGTTCCTCAGCCCCACGTGCTCTTTGTTTCAGGGCTGTGCACATTTGTGCTGCGATTGTAAACTCTCTGCAGACCAGGGATTTGTGCTACCTGCCCACAGCAGACTCTCTGCAGTGACTTCTCCTCACTCCCAGGTCAAGGTCAGAGATCAGGGATCGATCAGAACCGTAACACCAGTTCCAAACCAGACCATCAGGAGTCAGGGGACTCATTATTACCAACCACAAATCCACAGTGAAAGATTTTTTCCGCAATCTCTCTGTTGCAGATGGTTTCATCAGGAAAGGAGAAGGGCAGATACTGTATTTTTAGGACTGCAGCACATTTTTAATGGAAAGAGATGGCCCAGGGCTTTTCATCCCTCCCCCCAATCCAAGATGCTGTTTCTTTTCAGCAGAAGTACTGCTGCATTAGAGAACAGGTCATTTCCTCTATCAGTGAGAATTCAGTGTCCTATTTGATGCTGGTCCTTGTGCTATAAATAGGAATTTTCCCCCTTTTATAGTTGCTGAATAATTGTGTGTATGAAATATGAACAGAGTTTTCAAAAGAGTGCCTGATAAGCAGCTTGCTGGAGCGAAATCATTGAACAGAAGGAATTTACAGCTCCTGCAGAGCACCGCGTGCTGTGGAAAACATTCAAGGTCAACGTGACGGAGACAGGTCACAGAACAGATCCAACTATAAAAGATGCAGGTTTGAGCAAAACAGCCTCCCCACAGCACCCCAACAGTTCATTCCACGCTCCACGCCGAGGTGAGGATCAAATGGAAGCAGCCGAGCTCTGAGGAGCCAAGACTCCTCCATCCCACGTACTAGAAAGCCAGGAGGAGCAGGCAGGACAGGTTTTTGAAACAACAGCAGACAAGTAGCAGAGGGGACAATCCCAAGCAACGAGGAAGAGCGTGGTTTAACATCCATCATCAAAAGAAACAAGGGAGAGAACACCCCAAATGCCAGAGAGGCACAAGCTTGCCTTCAAAAGAGAGAAGATGCTAATGGGAGGTACAGAGAGGTAATAAAACCACCAGAGCACAGAGACTGAATGGCGGAGGAGTGAGAGAGCCCAATTATGCTGAAGAAACCAGTAATTTCTGGAGGAAATGGGCTCATGCAGCCTGACCCTCTCTGGTGCCTGTCCACAGCGCCTAAACCAACGCCCTGGACACAAGCAGGGCTGAAAGGGAGGGGGTATGAAAAACAACAACCCTCCAGCAGCACCTCAGAAAGCCAGAGTCGGGGTCCCTGCGGAGGCAGGATGAAGGGAGGCCACGAAACATTCTCATTTCTTGCATGAAGAGATTTTGCCCCGCGTGGGGGGCTACAGAGAGGCAGCAGTGGAGGGGAAGGGAGGGATGCAACAAGGTAAGAAAGGCAGAAAGCAACCAAGCAGAAACAGAAGACAAAACATGTGGCTTCCAGTTACATCAGCTCCTCCAGACAATGGTGATGCAGAGGGAGAGGGGAAAAGGCTAGGAATTTCATCAGTTAAAACTACCTGAAAGGAGCTCTGACCAGGAAGGGTCAGGATACAGCAGGGCTCAGGCCTTTCAGCATCACACAAGAAAGAAAAGAGAGAAAAGCAGCAAAAGACACCATTACTATGGTGATATAAAGCACTGGAACACACTCAGCAAGGAAAAGAGATAAAAGGAATTACAAGCCACATTTTCAGCTGCTTAGAACATCCTCGAGATAGAATTAGGCCCCAGGATCCACCCAGCTCAATTGTTAGTCAGCTGTGCCATCATCTGCCTCATCTTCCACGCTGTCTGCAGGTCAAAGAGGACACAGCAACAGATATAAAATGTAAAGGGGTTATTTTATTATTGATTCAGAGGTTAGACAAGGCACCATTTGATCTAAAAAGAAATGCAAAAAAAAAAAACCAACCACCCCAATTAAGTGTAATTTTTTTTTTTTTTGCAGTCAATTAAGAAAGTCTCTTTTGCATTTCTTCAGAATTGTGTAAATTCCAGCTTGGTCGAGATCACAGAAAAGCCACCCCATCGCCAAGTAAGGCAGGCTGGGACTAGAGCAGCAGCCCCTCTGTTCAGCAGCAGAGAAACCCTGAGAAATCTCTATGCCTGGGGTTTTGGAATGCAGCAGAACAAGAAAAACAAAACTTCCAGGAAAAGACCGTGGCTTTTTTTTTTTTTTCCCCCTTTTCCATTTCAGACATGATGAGTCATTTTGTTCAGTTTGGTCCTCGCTGACAGGAAGCAAACTTTAGAAAAATCACAGCAAACCTCACAGTGGCCTCAGGGTACTAAGAACCCGTGAGACAAGCCCTGAAAGTCCCCAAGAAGCCTGGAACAGCATCTAGCCCTCCCCTCCCAACAGGTCAAGGACCTGCACCCAATCACTAGCAGAGATGTTTCACTCCCAACGATTGTTTTGCCTCCCCAAACTGTGATTTCTAAGGAGAAGCCCATCTCCTCTTCACAATGATTCTGCCGAGTAAGAAATCCAAACAAAAACCAACTAAATCAGCCCCCCCACAACCCCCTTGTTTACCACCTCCTCATTCCCCTCCCCTCAATCGTCCCCCCTTCCCAGCTGCCCTCCCTGTTCCCCCCCACACCCAGGGGAGGGCTGCAATGGGTGATGTAGCAGTGTGCAGCATTTGGTGGTCTCTCATCTGGTTCACGGAGTCACTCAGCTGGAATAAATGGGAACAAAGAAAAAAAAAAAAATCGATTTAAGGGAAAAAAAAAAATCCACAAAATTCATCATGGTTTATGGCAGAAAAAGGCTGGTGAGCTGGACACAAAGGGAACACAAAGGAGAAAAGTGGAAGAACACCCTGTTGTTGCTGTGGAGTAAAAACATGACCAAATCCAGAAACACCAAGTGGCCCTTCTGGAAGCACCCAGGGGTGCAGGTCTCCCCTTTGACTCTCTCAAGGTGCCAAGAGAAAAAGCTGCTTCCACTCAGGATTTCTTTACAGTCACCGAGATGCTGAGGCAGCTCTAACTCACTCTCCTCTCCCCTTCCCTGGAGCACGGCAGCTGTCCTGACCTCCCAGCGCACCCACGCCACGCTCCGGGGCTGCCCTTTCACAGGAAAGCCAGAGAACATGGAAAAGGGCCATGGGGGGGCTCCCAGGGGACTGCAGGCTGCAGACAAAAGCAGCACCGTTTACTTTCAAACCCTCTCTCTCCCCACAGTCACGTGCTTTCGAGAGCAAAAAGTCAACTGCTTTCAGTTTCTGGTGCTATTTCCAGTTTGCTGGAAGGGAAGAAGTTGTTTCTTTGGAAAAGCTGTACAAGGACAGAGAGTGACTTTCAGACAAAAGAGAAATTATTAAGAAAAAGAACAAGGGATTCCTGAGGATTAGGCATCTGCTCCGGAGACACAGCCCGAAGCAGCTCAGTGCAAAGGAGAGAGACAGCCCAGCTCCTCAGAAGAGGAGGGTACTCAGTAACACTAAATCAAGTAAACATCCATGGAAGGCCAAAGGACAAAGTTTCACCTGGGCCAGTCTGCATTTTTCAGTCTGCTGGGAAGGGCTGGAATCTCGCATGGGCAAAGGTTGTCACCAGCCTTCTAGGGCCACCACAGAGCAGAGGAGTCAGAAGCTGGGGCACTAAGCACAGTGCGTACAGCGTCCTCAAAGGGGCAGCCCCACGGAGCTGTTTCACTTGCTCAAGAAACAAGTACATTTCCATGATCTCATAACGAAGGTCATTGGCTCAAGGGCACGTGAAGCCAGTGGTTAATAATGCTGTCTCTCAGGCCTTGAAAAATAATTTATTTTGCAATAAGGCTTTATTTAGGTTTTGGGACATATCTTCATCTCCTTGGCTAAAGCCAAGGCAAGAGTGAAGAGACAGAAGACAAGTCCTCAGGAGATCCCAATTTGCCACACACAGCAACTGACCAGAGACTTCACATTGTTAAAAAAAGCAAAAAAATCTCACTAATATTTGCTAAATTATAGCCCACAAATGAGGAGAGGCTGAAAACCACCAGCTTTCACCCAACCCTCTTTCTGTCTCATAAACCCCATCAGGACAGGAGGAAGACAGGCTGTGCTCTTGGGTAGCCTGTCACCCCCCAGAGAATAAAACACGTACAAGGAGAACAAGTTCTCAGCCAGCCCCGAGCAGCAGCAGGAGGATGCACTCACCTCCCTCCCACGGCTCTTCCGTGGGACACACTCACCCCACAGCACGTTCCCCACAACCAACCCCACGTTTCACTTCCTGCAGCCGACAGCGAGCGGCACGGAATATCTCCCCTCTGCTCACTCCTCATCTCCAACTTTTTGCTAATCCCCTGTGGAGCAGCCAGGAGGAGCCGGAATTACAGCCCCTTCCAGGGAGCTCTGGAATGAAACAAAAGCCTTTTTGACCCAAAGGGGTGGAAACCCCCCCCATTTCTGGCAGCTGGTGCTCGGGCTCGCTGCGACCTCTAGGGGCCAAATCTCCAGCATCCGCAGACAGACTGACGTTCACATATACTGAGATAAGAGACCGTTAACAGCTTGTTTAATAAAGAATTACCACAGCCCTGACTTGTGCTGCATCATCTCGTCCCCTCCTCTTCTACTCTGCTTAAGCTCTTCACCCTCCCCAGCCCCAGAGAGACAAGAGACAGAGATGGGAGAGACAGAGAGAAGAGGGAGAGCTCCGTCCTGAGACAGAACCCTAAATGAACATAACCAGGTCTTTACATGTCGCTCTCGAGAAGGCTGCCAGGATGCTAGCAAACACCACGTCAGGAGACTGGGAGGCATCCACCGCCGTATGGATCCCTCGTTTGCTGTAGTAGGAGACCAGGGGGGAGGTCTGTGTGTGATAGGCCTTCAGGCGCGTTTTCAAGGCTGTTTCGTTATCGTCCGAACGGCGGATCAGGGGCTCTCCAGTCACCTGGGAAAAGCAAGAGGACAATCTCCAGCTAGCTGCAGCCTGGCATCCCCCCCTCCTTCTCCCCTCCTCCAAATAGGCTACAAGGCAGAGCTGCAGAGGCCATCCCTAGGTCTGCAGGGAGAGCGGGGCCAACCCAAGGCAGCCCAAACACATCCTAGAGTAGTCTCTGAAGAGAGAGGGATTCAGCATCACGGTCTTTTCCCCACACTCTGCTAAAAGGAACCCAGGGAACCTCGAGAGCAGACACCAGCTACAGTTGTTCCCCAAGAAGGAAATCAGTTACAACCCACCACAGCTTCAGCAATAAGTTCTGAGGCTGACAAAGCCCAGGGCAGCTCTGCTGAACAGCCTTGCCCTTCACTCATCCCTCCGTCGGCTGAAGCTGCCAGGCAGTTCCCCACGCTCCCCAGAAAGCCAGGACAGAAGGTACGAGAGAAGAAATGAGGTTTTGGTGGTGTTTTTTTTTTCCAGGGATGCTGCAAAGCATCAGCTAAACCCAAAGCAACGCAAGCTGCAGCCTTGGGAGCTCACATACGTCGTCCTTCATGTGCTCTTTCGGGGGTCTGAACTCCTCGTGATAAGAGCGGCCACTCGCCGGGTGAATCAGCCTGAGGCAGAAATCAAGTGTCAGCAAAATAGCCCAGTGGCAGGACAAGGTCTCCTGAACCTGCCACTCATCAGCACAGAAACATCTGCAATAACAACCCCATTAGCCTCAATTAAGAAAAATCTCTTCTGGCTATTTCTGTACCAAGGGCCTCTTCAGATGAGTGGGAAAAAAAAAGCAGCTGCGCTAGGAGATGGAGAAGGGATTTTTGCTTTATGCTTTACTGCAGAAAAGGGGGTTTGCTGGAGGTGTGGGGGTGACACAGTGGGACACAGCAAACAGTGGGAGATGTCTGTGTGCCCACACAACCACAAGCAACCCTGCACAGGGTGTTCTGCAGTGCAATGTCCTGCCTAAGGGAGCTCCAGAGAAGTAAGAATGTGGAGACATCACTGTCAGACACAGGACTTAAAGCCTGAGCTGGGTCAAAGACCCATATCGACAGAGATTCACAGCAGGAACCCCAATTTATAGGGCAACGAAGGGGCTCTGTTCAAGGCTGGTCCAGACATGGGGCATGGAATTGGAGCAGGAAGGCTCAAACAGAGCAGAAATCTAAACAGCACTGCAACAAGCCCTAAATACTGGGAGAATCACAGGAGGATCCAAAATTAGGATGCTCTCCCCTAAACTAGGAAACCCCACTCCGTGCACCCGGTGTTTGGGAGAGAAGAATTACCGTCCAGTGATCCTCCGGATGAGCAAGGAGTCAGGGATGCTGAACTCAATGACGGAATCCAGCTTCTCCCTCCTCTTCTCCAGGAGCTCATCCAGCTGCGACAGAAAACACCCAGCTCAGAGGGACAGAGGCAGAACCACGGGACCCCGTGTCTCCAGGGAAGGAGATGTCGGAGCAGTCCCCGAGCAGGAGCTCACGTACCATCTCGGCCTGCTTCACCGTGCGCGGGAAGCCATCCAGGAGGAAGCCGTTCTTGCAGGGAGGGGAGTCGAGGTTGTTCTCGATCAGCTCCACCACCATCTCGTCGCTCACCTTGCAGAGAGGAGAGATGGGCACGTGGTCAGGAGGGACACCCCAATTTTACAGCCAGCTGCCTCCAGAGCCTTTTTACAGCCGGTCCCGGTCCCAGAAGCGGCAGCCACAGCGCAGGGCACTGCTGTAACCTCACCGTTACGAGGTTTGCTGAATTTCAAAGGAGACCATCAGCTTGAAGACAAACTTCCTAGAATTTTTTTATATTTTTTTTTTTAAAACCAATTCACTATACGGAATATTAACGTAACCTTGATTTCCTTTTACTTTGTACCTTCACCCACACATCCCTCTCAGGAGGCAGGCCCGAGGGCAAAGGAAGGGCGAAGCAGGCGGGTTGCTCATTGACTCTCATAAAACTCCCGGGAAGGTAGATGCCTTGTAGTTGCAGTATCAAGCCTCGCTGGATGGTTTTTCCCTGTATCAAGATCTCACTTTAGGCCCTTTCTCACAAACCTGCTGGGATTAGCAGCTTTTCCACGCTTGGAAAAGGCTCTACCAGATGCTGCAGCCCCAGCAAGAGCTGTTTATCCTCAGCAGCAGCACTGTTTTCTCCAGCAGGATTGGGGACTGGACTGTCACAGCACCCAAACAAGAGCCCCAGAGCAGGAAGCGGATGGGTAGGAGGTAATTTGGGTGAAGAAACAACTCACTTCTGTGCTTTCCCAATTACCCCTTTTTGGAGAAAGGGCTCCTCCTTCCTAATCAAGCATAAAAATCCCCCCATCCTGATTGCTGTGCTGCCAGCTGAGTTATCTCAGAGCCAGGGAACGCTGCTGGGATACACCTGCGGAGCCACACACACACGTGGCAGATGCCCCTGTCCCTGCCCGATAACGTCCCTATCTTTCATAACCAGCTGGGATGTTGCAGGCTCGATGGCGCAACGCAAGCTCGGAGCCAAAGCTGGAGATAAGCCACGTCGTTCTTCTCTTGGAGGGGGGCCCTGTGTGGATTCTCCATGGGGTGTTACCAACCCGTGACAGCCAGCAGCCATGCCCAGGATGGGCCCCCCAAGTCGCTTAGCTTTGGGGCAAATCGCTGTAATTTGTAGCCCCCTCAAGATATTGCAGTCGTTTGGGCAAGATAATTAGGTCCTGAGAAAATGAATGCATCAGAGAACGCAACTCTTGTCTCCCGGGGATCCAAAGTGGCCCTTTCACCCAGCACCCCCTGTAACTACCACAGCAACACCCCCAAGGCTATTTTTACCTTACAGTCACGAGCAAAGGGCATTTATGCAAGAGCTGGGACGTAGATGAACTGTCTGAACGAACTCTTCCACCCCACACGAGGGTCCGGGCATGGTGTGAAGGGCCACAGGAGCCACAGTCTGTGGCTGGAACCTCCTGCAGCTCCAAGGTGCCTCCTTCACCTCATGTTGAGGGACCACCACCCAGACTGCAACCCCCAAGCAGTGGAAAGAACCAACCCACGCGTCGTGGTTTTGGCTGAATTTACCAAAATCAGAATGCCAGATGGCTCCCCCCCAAAAAAAAGAGAGGAGAGGAAGAGAGAAGGAAAGACTGTGGACACAAACTGCTGGTGAGCAAGGAGGAATTTTGAAGAGGAAGGATGTTTTTGTAGGACGTTTCTCCCTCGGGATAATGAAAAGGAGAACCCACAGCCCTGCCTTCGCCCTACAATCTGCCCTCCCTCCACTAATTGGGTTTTGCCGGCGAGGCTTCTAATTAAGAGGTGGATTTTGACCGGTCCAGACCCTCTCCCCTCCTGCCACGTCTCCCCCGTTACCCACCAGCTTCCCTGCATCCATCGTCTCTTTCAGCCGCTTGCCCAGCTCCGACCCCGAGGCCACCATGGCCCGCAGCATGTCCCCGGTTGCCAGGTGGCAGACGCAGTAGGTCTCGGCCAGCTTCGGAGCCTGCGGGAAAGCACCGACACCGGGGTGAGCTCACCGTGAGGGTTTCACACCCTTCCCCCCCGCGGGGGTCGAGGCCCAGCCACAGTTTGGACCCCCCCGTTCCCCCGAGTCCCGGTGGGGCCTTGTCTCCCAGAGGGATGGCCTGTGGCAGGGCCCGGCACGCCGCCCTGAGGGCCGTAGCACCGGAGAGGTGGAACCGGGGAACTGCCGGGATCTCTGGGGGCGGCGGGTCCGTATGCCCGAGAGCCCCGGTGCCCTCTGGAGCAGGGTCAGGCCTCACTTGGCGGGTAGCAGCTTGGTCCCTTGGCGGGAGGAAACGGGGTCGGACCCCGCATCCCTCCAGGCGCTGGGCCCGGCGGTGAGTGAGGGAGGTCCGGTCCCGGCAGGCGCTCCGGGATTCCCCGGTGTCCCTTCTTCCCGGTGTCCCCTTACCTGGGTGCCCTTTCCCGCGCCGGGCGGGCCCAACAGAACGGCTCGGATTCCCCGCCGGAGCCCCGGGCCCGGGGCCTGCCCGCCGCCCCCGGCCTGCGCGTTGGGAGCCATGGCCGCCGCCGACTGCGCGTGCCACGCCACGCCCCTCCGCCAAGGGGCGCTGACGCCAGCGCCGCGCGACTCGGGGGCGGGGCTTTGCGCCGAGTGGGCGGGGTTATTCCACACTGGGCGGGGTTATGCGGCTCGAAGCGCGCCCTGCCCGCCCCGAGCCGTAGAAGCACAGAACGTTTTGGGTTGGAAAAAGACAGATTTTTGGGTGGGAAAGAGATAGAGGGTGACAGGGACCTTAAAGATCACCCAGTTCCGCCCCTCCCGCCACGGGCAGGGACATCTCCCGCCAGACCAGGTTGCTCAAAGGCCCCTCCAACCCGGCCCCGAGCACCTCCAGGGACTTGCCCCAGGGCCACCAGGGGACGGGTTCCCCAGGCTGCGCTGCATCACGGCACTGCTGGGCACAGCCTGAAGCGAGTGGGCACTGTGGTGCTCTGCACCATTCTGCTGAGAGCGGGCACCTCTCTGTCCTCTTCCCAGTGCCTCGCTCCCCAATCCTGCAGAGCACAGTCCAGGGCTGGGTGCTGGGCCAGAGGAGCAAGAAAACGGGCCAGGATCTCAAAGGATCCAAGCTACAGGATCACAGAATCACATGGGGTTGGAAGAGACCCCCGGAGATCGTCTAGTCCAACTCCCTGCCAAAACAGGTCTACCCAGAGCAGGTGGCAGGGGAACTTGTCCAAGCAGGTTTTGAACGTTTACAGAGAAAGAGACGCCTCCCCGGGCAGCCTCTTCCAGGGGTGGCCCCACCATGCACAGAACATTGTCTCCTCAGCAACATCAGAGAAAGAACTGCAAATAAACAACAAGAAGAAAAAAATTTCCCTGCTCAGCTTGTGGTACTTGTGAGATGGAGCAGTAGAACCATTTCCAAGTGGACAAATGCAGGCAAAGACAAGACTGATCGACCAGATGGAGCATCTGCGTCTATGGCAGAGCTGGATCTGCTGCTGAGGAACCCAGCGAAATGGGAGCAGCACCATAAGGGCAGAATCAGTCCCTGATGTCTTTCCGACTGCCTCCCACTGCCCGTGTCCCAGTCAAACAGGTCCTGCTCAGCCTTTAATCTGCAGGAACCCCCGTTTCCCTGGCAGTGGTATGTCAGAGGTGTTTTTGGCTCTCTTCCTCCCGAAGGTCCCTGCGCAGACGATGCACACGTGGCCACGAGTGCCCTTGCAGCAGGGCCGGGCTGCAGGCAGGCTGGCAGAGCTCCTGCGCTGAGCTGCCGCTGCAGCGGGGACTCGGTGAGAATGCAGGGTATCTCCTGGGGGCACCCCCAAACCTGGGAGGAGGTGGGCGAGGAAGGGGAGCATTCCCCGAAAGGGATGAAGGATGCTCCGAGGCAGCTCAGCCAATGGGCTGCCTGGGTTTGGTTGCCATGGCCACGGTTGTGAGGCAGAGCAGGGGCCGCTGGGATACAAGGGGTGTGGAGCCCCCCCCTACCCCTCTGCAGGGGTAGCTGGTCCAGGGGCTGGGGCAGGCAGGGAACTGGGGCAGGAGGAACAGCTGCTGCTGGGGCCAGTTCATTCTCTGGGGAGACCCATGGCATTGTCTGTTTGAATGACATCTAAGGTAACGGGGGGGGGAGATGGGGACTGTGCTGGAGTTGCTGGGGTAGTGGGTTTGCCTGACACAGTGAAGATGGGGGATGCCTGTAGATGGTGAGTTTGGGGAATGGTGGGGGGAGGGCACCCTGCCGTTAATGCCCCTCTCCCTCGCTAACCCCTTGCACTGTCTTTCCCCAGAGACCTCGGACCCCTGGCAGCAGCTACACCTCGGGGTGCTGCGGGAGCTCGGCATTCCTCGGGGGGCCCCCCAGGCAGTACGACTAGTCACCCAGGAGCCTTGGTAAGGAGGGGATGCTCAGGGCTGGCAGGAATGACCCACTTCATTGGTCATCCTTTCTGTGCCCAGCCAGGGTGGGCTGGGTGCTGGTTAGTGATGTCTTTGAGGAGTGAAGGGTAAGGCTGGAGGAATTTATTTCCTAAGTATGACGTTCTGAGAGCTCCAAAGCCCTGGTTTTCTCCCCATTCCCCATCTCTGAAGTTTGCTTAATGCATTATAACACCCTAAATGTTTGAGCCAAGAGACATCGAGCAGCTTAACTTGTCCCCTTGTCCCACGCCCTCTGTCACGGGAGAGAGGTGAGACTGGAACCACACCATGGATCTAGACCATCTCCAGGTTGGTTGGTGTCAGCGAGTGGCTCATGCTGTGCTCTTTCAAGATGCCTCTCTTTTCATGGGGCTTGTGTGTCTGGGAAGGTGGGTCTGTGAGACTTCAGCTATTTGAAAACCCCACGAGACCTTCACCCTGTGCAGCGTGCAGCAGACCTAGCCACATGCCAGAGCATGAAGGGACATGTTCTGGGAATGTAGGCCATCTGCTTTGCAGTGATCTTGGCTTTGATGTTAACTGTGCTGCTGCCTGAACTGCTGCTGAAGAAGACGGGGCTGCTGTGTGCCAAAAACAAAGCTCTGAGCTGCAGGGAAATGTGTCTCCTCCCCCTGGAGAAGATGCTTTAACCCACAGTAGGGCTCACTGCTTTGGAGGAGAGCAGTAGAGAGCTCTACCCAGGGCAGCGCTGCCATGTGTGTCCCATGGGCAGGTCGGGGAGCCCCTCGGGGTGCAGGCTGGGTGGCGTGGGCTGGTAGAGCTTCTGGGCCTTGCCTCAAATATTCCCCTTATTTTTCCAGTGTATTTCATACCTAGAAGGGGGCTCTACCCTGCCTGAGGAGGCATTAAAATAACGTGATCCCACCTTGACCATGAATGGGTACTTGGATGAATCCAGCTTCATGATGGTGGAAGAGGGCTTCACCACCAGAGACCTCCTGGAGAACCTCCTGGT
Organism: Scolopax mira; assembly: GCA_004320125.1. Lineage (NCBI taxonomy): Eukaryota > Metazoa > Chordata > Aves > Charadriiformes > Scolopacidae > Scolopax > Scolopax mira. Next base: position 4,574 of record BJBW01018068.1, on the reverse strand, counting down.
GGAGCTGTGCCAGGAGGTAAGGGCTGGTGGCTCCTTCCTGGCAGCCAGCACCCCCTTGGCAGAGAGGAGAGGAGATGGCTGCTCACTCTGGCTTTCTCCTAGGGTGACCAGCAAGCTTTCTTCGTGGCAGACCTTGGGGACATTGTGAAGAAGCACCTGCGTTTCCTGAAGGCCTTGCCCCGTGTGAAACCCTACTTCCCAGTTAAGTGCAACGGCAGTGAAGGAGTGATCCGGCTGCTGGCTGAGCTGGGGGCAGGCTTTGCCTGCACCAACAAGGTAGGGTCGTGGGAGGACAACTCAGGGTGAACATCTTCTGGGCATTTGTGGGACAGTCACCTCAGCCTCCTTTCCTACCTTTCCACTCACGAGGTGATATTTACAGGGAGAGGAGACTCCCTCTGGGAGTCAAAACCCTCCCAACACAGCCCAGAAATCCCCATCCTCTTGGTCTGGTGGCTCAGGGTTGTTCGCTTTGACCCACATCCCTGTCCCTGGAGCTGGTGTCCTGGCTGGCTGGTGGCAAGAGATGTCCCTTGGGTGCCACCACCGCAGCTCTCAGTGCCTTTCAGGCTGAACCTAAAGCTCCCTGCTCCCTCCTGCTTCTCATTTGCTCACAGCCAGATTCCTGGGGAGGATCCAAAGTTAAGCCAATTAGTTGTACGTAATTAAATAAGACGCGTTAGCAGGAGGAGAAAGTGCAAAGAGTCATGAGAGTTCAGAGCAGCGCTGCAGCCCTCGCCCTCGCTGTGGCTCACAGTTTTGGGACACGTGCACCAAAACCGCTCGTTTTCTCTCCTCCTGGTTTCATTGTAAACATCTTTGCTGCCACCTGCCCCTGCCAGGACAAAAATCCACCCTGATCCCTTTGAGCTCTTGTGGCTTTTCCCTGGAAAAGCCCAGGCTGCAACGCTGGGGGGTGTGCCCTTCGCAACGCTGCAGGTTGGCTGAGTCCCAGGGCTAGTGGTGGCCAAGGTGGCCCGGGGACCTGTCGACACGCGTGGCCGTTTCCCTGCAGGCAGAGATCACACGGGTTCAAAGCATCGGAGTCCCAGCTGAGAAGATCTTCTACAGCAGCCCCTGCAAGCAAATTGCCCACATCAAACACGCCGCCAGCCACGGTGTGCAGCTGATGACCTTCGACAACGAGGTGGAGCTGAACAAGGTGGCCAGGAACCACCCTCGGGCCAAGTAAGGTGTCTGGCAGCATCGCTGGAATGAGGGGCTGGGGTGTCACCCCATGGGGTGACAGGTTGGGCCCAAAGGTGCCTAAACACAGTGTGGCTTTGCTCTGCAGGATGTTGTTGGGTATCGCTGCTGACTCCAACCCTTCTGCCCATCCAACCATGACGTTTGGGACCACGCTCAAGTCCTGCCGGCACCTGCTGGAGACAGCGAAGGAGCAGGCCCTGGAGGTGGTTGGCATCAGGTATGGCACGTGGAGGGAACTGTGAGGAGCTCTACTTTGCCCAAACAAACAACACAGGGGTCCACGGGGCCACCAGCTGCTCTGGCTGGGAGTGAGGTGGAGGCTGGACCTGGGGAGGTTGACTCTTGTTGGGACCAATTTGGGGCAGGTTTGGCCCCCAGAGAAGATGTGGGGGACTCTGTGGGGCCAGTCAGCCCATCTGGCTTGAGGTGGTGCATGGGAAGCCCAGAGCTGCCCCCAGTGAGTGACAATTCCATGTCCCCTCATTGCTCTTTGGGGACACACGAGCCCTGCTGAAATGGGGACTGTGCCCTCAGTTTTCACCTCGGGAGCCATGGTTTGGAGCCCCAGACCTTCACCCAGTCTGTGGCTGCAGCACAGCTGGCCTTTGAGATGGGGACAGAACTGGGCTACCAGATGCACCTCCTGGACATCGGTGGAGGATTCCCTGGCACCGAGGACACCAGAGCCCGGTTTGAAGAGGTACATGGCTCCAGGAGGCAGAGAGCGAGGCTGGAGAGGTTCTCCCAGGGTCTGGCTCCCTGCAGAGTGGCCGAGTAACCAAGGGGAAACACCTTCTTCCCATCCAGATGGCTGCCATGATAAACTCTGCCTTGGACTTGTATTTCCCAGAGGGCTGTGGGGTGGAGATCGTTGCGAGACCCGGACGTTACTACGTCACCTCCGCCTTCACCTTCGCTGCCAGTGTCACTGCCATGGGAGAGGTTCCCACGGAGCAGCCTGGCTCTGATGGTAGGTGGGATGGTGGGATGGGTCCATCCTTGTCCCCGAGTCCCCCTGAGCTCTCTCCTTGTTCCCCCTCCAGAGGAAGAACCTGGCAGCAAGAGGAACCTCGTGTATCACTTCAGCGACGGCATCTATGGTGCCTTCAGCTGCCTCCTGTTTGACAGCCCCTGCCCCAGACCTCAGCTACACAAGGTGAGGGTCTGGCCCAGCTTGAGGACACCCCAGCAGGTCCCTTGTGTTGTGTCCCATCACCTCACCCAACCATGTCCTTGCTTGCACCGTGGCTCTGTCCCAGAGGAGAGCAGGGGCTGTGAGGAAGAGGCCGTGGTGGGCTACCAAGGGGGCCTGTAGCCACATTCCCTGAGCTCCTGGGCTTGGGCTTTGGGGTCAGACTGAGGGTGGTGAGATCCTGGCCCAGGTTGCCCAGAGAAGCTGTGGCTGCCCCATCCCTGGAGGGGTTCAAGGCCAAGTTGGAGGGGGCTTGGAGCAACCTGGGCTGGTGGGAGGTGTCCCTGCCCAGGGCAGGGGGGTGGAATTAGATGATCTTTAATGTTCCTTCCAACCCAAAGCATTCCATGATTTGGGACAGGTGGAGATGAGACAGGTCACTGTGACACTCCCTCTGTCCCCAACAGAAACCCTGCCCAGAGCCCCCCTCTCTCACCACCAGCCTCTGGGGACCCCTGGGACACCCCGAGGACCACATCGCCGAGGGCCTGGAGCTACCCCAGCTGCAGGTTGGGGACTGGCTGATTTTCCAGGACATGGGTGCCTACACCATCACCACCTCCTCCCCGCTCGGGGGGTGTCCCCAGCCACGTGTCACCTACGCCATGTCCCGTCTGGCCTGGTAAGAGACAGCCCTGTGTGACCAGGGCAAGGGACTGGGCTGGATCCCGTGGGAGATGTTGGCTTTCCCTCAACTGGGCTCTTTTGCCCAAGGGAATGGGTCAAATCCAAGCCCAGAACTTTAGGGATTTAGGGTAAAAATCTATCCTCGCAGTCAAAACTTACATTTTTTTTTAAATGTTGACACACTTAAGCCAGTTTTTCACTGGGGAATCCGGGGTTAGTTGGGCTCTGGGGGGACAGGAGACCCCCGGAGCTTCCCCGTTTTGGGCAGCCCCCATTTTGGGAGGGGCTGCTCCCCTTTGCTCCCCCTCGGGTGTCTCCCGTTTTCCAGGAAAACCGTCCAGCTCTTCCAGGGAAAGCCCCCGCCAACGGAAGACGACCGGGAGAGCGTCTGCGCCCCGTTGTCCTGCGGCTGGGAGATGGGGGAGACCCTCTGCGTCCCCCCGGTCTTCGCTCCCGCCGGTATCATCTGAGCAGCACCGGTACCGGGGAAGGGGGGGGAACCGGTTCTCCCGGGGGGACCCACGGCGAGAACTGGGAAATCCGTGCTATAAATCCCGTTTCTCCCGCCCGTGCCGTGTCCCGTGTCCTCTGACGGGGGGTGGGTGGCACCGAGCAGGTCTGGGGGCTGGGGTTTTTGAGTTATAAAGAGTAATAAAGAGCAGTCGGTGCCGATGGGGGCTCCGTGGGAGGAAGCCCCCGGCTCGTCCTCCCCACCCGGGATTTCGGGGGGGCTGTGGAAATAGGGGGGTGGGTATTACTGGGGGGGGGGGCTGGTGCCTGACCTCTTGTCAGCCCTAATGAAGCCTCCTGCCCCTGTGGGGGTCCCACAGAGGGTACAGTGTTATAGTGGGGGGAGACGGAGACCGGGGGGGGGGCATGAATCCGAAAAATGGGGGCACTACCAGAACCTGAAAGCCAGGAACTGGGGGAACTGGGAGGCACTGGGAGGACCCTGAGGCATCAGAGTGGGGTGCAGTGGGAGCAGTGGGACACTGGGGAGAGACTGGGGGACACTGGGGCATTGGATGTGGGGGGACTGGAGGCACTGGAGGTGGGGGGACTGGGAGCACTGGGAGGGCACTGGGAGAACCCCGGAGGCTGCCGCAGCCGCCGGCAGGGGGCGGTGGGGCGCGGCGGGCGGCCTCCCCTCCGGGCCGCCAGGGAGCGCTGCACCGGGGAAGGGTCGTTCGTGCTGCTCGTCTCGCTGGTTCCGCCGGAGCCGCCCAACCGAGCCGTAAAGCGCGAGTGGGTGTCGCGGGCTGCGGTTGCGCTTGACGGCGGGCGGTGTCGTGAAAGGCCCGTGAAGGACGGCGGCGGTTGCGGGTTCGTGAGGAGAAGGAGCCGGTCCCGGGAGGGGGGGGGTGTGTGTGTGTCAGTGTCGTGACAGCGGCCGTGTCGCGACATAGCGCGGAGCCATGCCGTTCTGGGAGCTGCAAAAGCAGCTGGGCATTGATGTGGACCGGTGGCTGCTGCGGCAGAGCATGGCTCAGCCCTACGGCAAGGCTGGGGCCTGTCACGCCTTCGAGCGGGAGTGGGTGGAGTGCGG
>BJBW01018066.1:0-10793 GCA_004320125.1 Scolopax mira | reverse complement strand
CCTTCCAACTCCAAAAAATTCAGTGAAATTCAGTGAAGTAGGCAGTCAGATTTCAAATTTGGTCAGAAAGAACTGAAACAGGTTTTTAGGGTTGGGTTTTGTTTTTTTTTTTCATTGAATTCACTGGATTCAATGAGAATCAATGAGCTATTATAGGGCGATGCTGAAAAAAAAGCATAACAAGAAATCTCAGATAATAGAAATCATATCACTTTATTACAATTACAAACAACTATTTTTAATAGACACAAGTAAAAATATTTATTGAAATTATATTTGTTTAATGCCAAGCTTTATAAAGTTATGATAAATTATTAAAAGTTACATATTACTACTTATTAATAATTTATCAAAACTATTATTAGTTATTATTCTTATATGCACTATATTTAAAATTAGAAGTAGAATTAGAAATTAGTATGGCTTATCAAATATGTCACTAAATATATATACTACATATATCAAAGACATAAATCACTAAAATCCCTAAAAATACTAAAAATGGTTATCTGCCCAGTTTTTATAGACTGAAAGCACATTCTAATCTTACAAGAACTCTCACTCATTGTCACTGCACCTTCTGATGTTTCTCTACACATAAGTTGAAAAACAATACCACTACCACCATAAAACAGATACTTGAAAGCAGCTGTCTCAGTAAGCATGCTTTTGAAAAGCTATTATAATTGAAGCAGATCCAAACATATTTAAGGTCAATTTTTATCCTTTTACAACCTCATTTTTTTCCAGGTATCATACATTTAATATAGAAAATGAGACTAAAATTGTCCATAGCTTTCAATGTTCAGAACTATCAGGTGCTGATCTCCATAAGTACAAAACATACTTGGACAGAAATATTATGTGGTTATCTTGTCATGGAGTTAGATTGCATTTTTGCAGAGCAAAATTAAACATGGGGACTATTAATTATATCTGCTCAGTATTTCCTGTTACAAACCAAAAGATGTTACTTCACAATATAACTCGAATAAGTGAAACAGTTAATAAAATTGCTATTTGCTTTTAGGAATTAGAGGGGAATGTAATACTCTGTAGATACATAGGCAAACGTTATGCTTAATCCAAAATTATTCTGAACGTGAAATCTTTAGCAATTTGGAAGTGTTAATTTTCAGGCAAATCCTACAATGATTCTGTATAAGAAATTGCATTACTTAAGGATTTAGAAATAGTTTAAACTACATAGAGATTCTGGCATAAAGAAATGAACCATAGGTCATTTTGAAATAAAACATTCGGTCTTTCAGAAACCATAAAGTTCTTAAAAACATTAAAGTATGCAAATAAGAAGTAGAGTATTTATCTTGAGAAAGGTAAAGTTTTAAAATACAATCAAGTTGAAATATTGTAAAATGGGATTTACTGCAACAATAATTTAAGGTAATAGCAAAGATGTCATTAAAGCAATTTGCAAACTGTATATTTCCCTGCTGTGTTTGCAAGATTACCTTGTGAATCATCAGGAACTATAACTCAAAAACCTTTTGATTTACATTTTCCTGAGACCTAAAGGCAAGAAAGGACACTACAGATAAGATGAATGACTTTATGATCTACTAGCTTCAATAAAGAAAAGACTGCCTTTTCACAACTGGCACAAGTTAGCTCCTGATACATTCTTGCAACCTATTATATAGATATACTACCTGGTAAAAGACTGGCTCAGTTTGTGAGAAGTTTTAGTGAGGTTTCTACATTACATTTAAGAGTAAACTGTATATGTCTGGGAGTGTAGAAAAGGAAGATTACAAAAACTCTGGGGAATGAAAACAGTATTAAAATAATCTTGACAATTCATGTGTGCTTTTCAAAATGGTTGTCCTTTAACATTTCTGGGTTTGCCTCATTCCATTCAGGTTCAGCTCTGTCTACAATTACTGAAAAGTCTGGGTGCCTTCTTGTACCATATTAAGTAGCTGTGGCTAGCTTCTGTTCTGAACTTATTTACTCTCTTGGTTTTACTCACAAAGAGAGAAAAAGGAACTGTGAAGGTTTGATTTTTTTTTTTTTTTCCTGTCTTTGGACAATCTTCCAGAATGTGTTACTAGGAATTTACATTAGAAGTTGGGATCAGGAAAAAAGTTTATCCTGTGCCTGGAACAGGTGACAGTAAGGATCTTTTTGGTTCTCAGTTCCCATTGGAATCTCTCTAACTGCATAAGACAGAATTTAATCTTAGAAAATGAATAGATATTGTGCTAAATCAAGAGAAGTGCTGACACCAGCTTTCACTGCAGGGTAAAATATTATTTTTTCACTAGGTTGGTCATAGTCTATTGAGTGCCATGAAGATAAGGAGAATCATCTGTAAATTGATCTATCTTCCATACAGCAATCACGTAAAAAGGGAAAGCTCAGTGTGATGTTCTCAAGAAATTTTTGTTGTAGGGAAATGTGATGATAAGTGGGTACATAAAGTCCCACAATTTTTTTCAGTTCACACAACTTTCTTGCAAGTGTGCATGCCATAGAAGATAATAAGTTTTTTCTAAAAAATAGTCTGTTTTCTTTGAAAAAATCCTGCCCTTATGAACACAAGCTATGTTAAATGCTTATGTTAGTAAATGTGAACAAGCAGTCTTCTGAAAACAGGTTTCCTATTGGCATTTACAATACTTCTACCTCTGCTTGGACTGTAAATAATACAATGAATCTTGCAACATCTTTGAATAATATATTCTACCATGACTATCTGCTTAAACTCACATACTTTGATGGCACACAATATTTGTACAATCCCTTTTCATTTTCTGATAATTCAAATTCCTCATTGTTCAATTTTCTACGATTTCTTCCTATTCCTGGACAGGAAAAGACAGTTACAGCATAAATATAGATTATATTCACTGTAATCTAGAAATCTCTGATGCTCATCTAACTCCATTCTGAATCTCCTCTGCAGATTCTATAAGGGCTTAGTATTGTTTTCAGATGGTCTAATACTCCTGCAGGAACTGTGTATGACAACAAATCTCTCCACTTCTTTATTAAACTCAAACTTCCCTTTCTGACCCTTCTTCTCAAAACTGTAATCCATTTAAAATTCCTGCTATTCTTACTACTCCCTGTCACAGAAGTAAATAATACAGAAAAATATCGCTTGACAAATGAGGTGCAGAGATACTGCAGTGATGGATTTGATGCAAGAATCTTCTTGCTCATGTTGAAATGTAAATTAAGATAATTGTGTTACCTACACTTGGTAAAACTTACATCATTCAACCTTTTCCTGTCCCTAGATGTCCAGCATCCACTTCCCAGAAAGAAAACATTTTTATATCTGTCTAAGTAAGAAAAGAAAGACAAGAGATGGATGCCTAAATTTAAATTTAAGCAAGGTGCTGCAAGATGTTCTAATCACCAGAGAACTTGGAAGTACAGTGATTCTGAAAGGAACTGTGCTGTTACGAGTTTTATGGAACTGGCAACAATATAAAATATATAACAATATATAACCCTGCACTGAAACCTCCCCAGGAGTGGGCTTTCCTGAGTTTACGTGAATGATAACCAAATACATGAAGGGGCAAAGCTGACCTTTTTAATTGAGTTTCCTCTTCTGACTTCCTTATATAAGGGTATTTCAAGCAGGGAATTGCAGGCTAATGTTTGAACAGAATCTCAAAAATCTTTTCTATTCAGTGAAGCACAAACCAACAGTAAACATTGTGAATTACTTAGTCTGTTAAAAACATTAGCATTTTCCTTCTGAAACACACTTGATGGAACCCTAAAACATAAGTCTTCATGTGGGATTCAGGAAGTAGAACAGTAAACCTTCTTGAGCAAATTAATGCTCCACTATCAGCGAACAAACAAAAGTCTTTCTAGTGTATTAAGCCAGTATGGAAAGACTGGAGGGAAAAATCCACAAAATATTATGTTGTGATAAATATTAATAATTTAATTAGTAATATATTGACAGTGTCAGTATATTAATATACTGTCAGTGTCAGTAAGATGTTACCAGGTATCTCTGGACTGTTTAAATGGAAAGAAAAATTTAATTCCATTTGCCTTCCAAACAATTAGTTGAAAATAACCACAATGATCCAAGAAATTGAAAAGGAAGAAAATTTACTGTGGGGGAAAAGAGGATCGGAACTTAGGTTTTCAAAAGATCGTTATAAATGAAATTTTATTTAAACTATAGGATACATATATTGATCAACAGAAATATTTTTTAGTTATTTGTATTATGCTTGATTTTTTTTTTTTTTAGTTGCAGGCATTTAGGTAGAGAAAGTACACTAACTTTCATATTAACTAACAAAGAGTATCACTTGATTTCACATTACTAATATATGCCCTATACATTTATTCTGAATGATATTGTTTTTAATATTGTAAATCCATATTGTAAAATCACCTATTGCTATTAATCTGAAGCTTTTTTGTTTATTTGTTTTTGTATGTAAGTAGAATTAGTACTTGAATACTGTTTTTTAAAAGCAATTAACTATCTAACCATCTAAATTTGTAAAATAAAGTTTTGAGACCTCATAATTTTTATGAGGCATACATGAGTTTTGAAATTACAGATGCTGTATTACCATTACTGGTTAATGAATTCTATACACAATAAATTACAATGGAACCCAAATCCAGGAATAAAATTCACATGCTGAACTGAAACAGCTCCTCAACACCCCAGATACAAGTTACGTATTTCTTAGGTAACTACATCATTTTCCAGAAAACAATCGTCAAAAAATAAGGGTTTAAAAAGTGAATAAAAAGGTCATGTAACCAGAAAAAACTGGTGAAACAAGTTTATCCATCTCTCCCTTTATAGATTTCCTTTTTTTATGTGGCATAAGAACAATAAATAAAGTTCAAAGGAACATCAGGAAAAGTTCACTGGATTAGTTTCTAGTTAAATATTCTAGTTAAAATACCTTTGTGAAATATTCATATATTTTCAAGGAAATTGTTGTTTAAGTTAAAAAAATCAAAATGAAACAAATGAGTGTTTGGTTTGGTTTGTGGTCTATAAGATTTCCAAAGAGCTTTAATAATAATAGAAAGCCTAATAAGAAAGTTTTTGCAAGTGAAAATCTCTCCTTCATCCACTTCTGAAAAAGAGAAAGTACTGTTATAGAAATCTTCCTTTGCATGGGCAAGCTACCCATCTCCTGAAAAAATCACCAGGAGAATACTTATAGCCATGCATTACCTGAACTTCAGGACTTTCTGGACTCCTCAACAGATCATACAGGGGAACGTCCTGTGTTCCCATGCAATGAGCCCTTTTTCAATAAGTCAGGTTTCTGGATGAAGGTGGGGGGAAAAGGGAATATGCTTTTATCCTAAGTTACAAAGATAATATTTTACTCTTTATGTCACTGTTTTAATACTGTTATAAGTGATCAGTTTCAGAGACCTATAATTTTAGTCAATATAGTTATGGAAGGACATAAAATGTATTGAAGCTGACAGTAGTAAAAGAACGGAATTGAAATCCCAGCCTGTGAACACCATTCCTATCCAGGTGTTCTAGGTGGGAGAAAGGTATTTTAATGAGGGCAAGACAAGGGATTTGTAGAGTCTTATCCATTATGACCCTTTTCTCTCCCAAGTGTTCAAAATATCTTACTAATTTTACTGAACCTATTTGTTCTTCCTGTAGTTTTCTGAATTTTCTCTACTTAACATTAGCACAAGACTGATCTTCTCTTAAAATTTTCAACTTGATTAAAATCTGTGGAGGAAGGCTGTTCTCACACAATGTCCCTTGTGGAAAGGAGAGGTTAAAAGGTCACAACTAGACATTGCCAACTAATTTATATGAGTAAAGTTGCTGGAAAATCCAGGAAAAACCTTTTTATTGAGCCAGTAATGTAAATGTTTGAAATGTGACAATTTCTATATGGCATCTCTAATCACAGCTGTAATGGTTAGTAGTACTAGTTTTACTCTTTTTCCTATATTTCTATGAATATTCCAGACAAGATCTCTGATCTGATATGCTCACTAATTAGCATTTATATCTAAATTTTGTGTGATATTCATCTCTGAAAAGGCAGAGCTCTTTGAGAGCCCTGTGCTTGTACTGTACTACAAATAAAATTGAAACAATTGATAGGGTCTTGGGCTATGAATCTCACATTATTTTAGTACAAAAAAAGTATTTTTATTTTTTTGATCCTGTGGAAGGAGGGGAAGTTTTCCTCCTCTGCCTCTTTCTTCCTTCTTCCTCCTTTTCACAGTTTTCTGATTCAGAGTTGTACTGAAATATTAGTATGGTTTATCAATTGGCAGCTATTCTGTGGGGGTAATGGCTAAAATTAGTTCTGTGTACTTTAGCTCTCTCTTATGAAATGATAAATGTTGATTAAATTAGCTTTGCAAAGTGTATGAGAAATTGTTTGAGGTCCTGGAGAGAAAAGGACCCTAGATGTGCTAAAATCTACATAATTATCAGATGGCTTCTGATGACCATGTCCATTAAAGGGAGTTTTCAGAATGTATGCATCACTGGTGATAACACTGGTATAATTCCACTGTTCATGACTTTGTATTAACAAGATTCCCATGGATACAGCTGTCATGTAATTTAGTCTTGGTTTAGAGAACATGTCACTAGCCATAGCAGCTTATCAGTTTTCTCTGTTCCTGTTTATATCATGTGTTATCAAAAGCAAGTTCTTCTGAACTGAACAAAACTGTCAGGAAACTAATTAAAATCTTATAGCCCATGAATTAGATTAATTTATGAGCTATTTCTGGGATTATACAGATTTTTTTCAGCTATCCCCGAATTCTTCTGTCCTTGGATAATTTGTTTTTCCAAGGCTTTCCAAAGGTCTGAGAAATCAGTTTTAATCATGCCTACTCTTACTGGTCAGAATTCAGCAATTAAGATCACCTTGCTTATGTTTCAGTTATGTCTACCTTGTTACCTTCAAGAAGGCTATTTGAGGTGAGTGGACATTTCATATCTCATAAAATGTTTCACTGGGCTGAAATCCACTGTGAAAATCAGCCAAAACAACGTTTGAAACTTCTTTTGGTAAAGACATATTCTAAATAGAAAAAAAAAAAAAAAAAAAAAAAGAACAATGTAGTGTTACGTTTCTCAAGCACTGAGGCAAATTTCTCTCTGCAAAGGCAGATGAGTTTTAAAATCATAGTTTTCCAGGAAGCAGCAGGTAGGGCTGCTCTCCAGTGGCAGCAGAGCTAAAGCAACTCCAGCACAGGCAGGGTAGGGCAGGCTAGAGCAGACCAGACAGTGCCCCTAACGGGTGCAGGGCAATCCAGCCAGGTCTCTGATGGTGACCAGAGTTAGCCTGGATTCTTAATGAGACCAAGAGGTCGAGCCAGGGATTTGAGTCTATGGGTCACAGTCTGGATCAGCGCAATGAGTTATCAGGTGCTGGCACAGCTGCGAGGGCTTCTGAAAAAGGTGGAGACTCAGGACCACTATTCATAGCCTTTCTCAAAATCATTACCCACATCCAAGCAGCCTTCTCATGTGAAAGCTGTCATTGAGTGCAGGCAATGAAACCCTATACGGTCTCTATGCAAGAATGTGCATATGTGTACTGAGGGGAGTCTCAGGTTTTTACAATAACTGTTTGCCTTAGCCCCATCATTTTAATTTTCACTGAGCAAGGTATAAAACCTCTTTTGAACAAAGGACTGACTTCCAAATTTTCATGAGAATAATAATGAGGATTTGTTAGTCCCCTAAGAGTGTACAGAGTCTCATTCTAGTATCAGCAGATCTATACATAGGATCATAGAATCATAGAATCTTCTAGGTTGGAAGGGACCTTCAAGATCATCTTGTCCAACCACCAACCTAACTGTGACAAAAATAAACACCCACACAACAAAAAAAAATGTAACACCATCTCACCATCACTAAACCATGTCTCCCAGCACCATGTCAACCTGTCTTTTCAATAACTTCAGGGATGGTGCCTCAAACACCTCCCTGGGCAGCCCATTCCAAGGTCTCATAACCCTTTCAGTGAAAAATTTTTCCTAATATACAGACTGACCCTACCCCAGCATAACTTGAGGCCGTTTCCTTTAGTCCTGTTGCCTGTGACTTGAGAGAAGAGACTGACCCTCGTCTCTCTACAGCCTTCTTTCAGGTAGTTGTAGAGAGCAATAAGATGTCCTTTTCTCTAGGATGAATAACCCTAGTTCCCTCAGCCTCTCCTCATAATACTTACTCTCCAGACCCCTCACCAGCTTTTTTGCTCTTCTCTGGGCCAACTCCAGCACCTCAATGTCTGTTTTGTTAAGGGGGACCAAAAGTGGACACAGTACTTGAGGTGGGGCATCACCAGTGCCAAGTACAGGGGGACGATCACCTCTCGGGTCCTACTCACCACACTGTTCTTGATATAGGCCAGGATGCTGTTGGCCTTCTTGGCCACCTGAGCACACTGCTGGCTCATGTTCAGCCAACAGTTTACCAACATCCCCAGGTCCTTTTCTGCCAGGAAGCTTTCCAGCCACTCTGCCCCCAGCCTGTAGCGCTGCCTGGGGTGGTTGTGACTCAAGGGCAGGACCTAGCGGTTGGTCTTGTTGAAATTCATGCTGTTAGTCTCAGCCCATCGATCCAGCCTGTCCACATGTCTCTGCAAAGCACTTTCTACCCTCCATCAGGTCAACACTCCCACCCAACTTAGTGTTGTCTGCGAACTTACTGAAAGTGCACTAAATCCCCTTGTCCAGATCATTGATAAAGATATTAAAGAGAATGGGTCCCAGTACCAAGCCTTGTGGGACACCACTCGTAACTGGATGCCAACTGGATTTCACTCCATTCACTTCCATTCTCTGGGCCTGGCCCTCCAGCCCATTTTTAACCCAGCAGAGGGTACTCCCATCCAAACCATGGGCAGCCAGTTTCTCCAGAAGGATACTGTGGAAAATTGTATCAAAGACTTTACTAAAGTCCAGGTAAACAACATCCACAGCCTTTCCCTCATTCACCAAGTGGGTCACTGTCACAGAAAAGGAGAATGCAATTTTTGAAGTAATCTTGATATGCTTAGTTGATACTGCAATGTCACATTGAGCTTTGATTAGTTAAAACTATGTCCCTGTCCTCACACCATGGTTACTGTCTATCTATCCTTCTTTATGCCTTCTTCACCTGCAGTCCTCTCTGTCCTTTCTTCTGAATTTTTTCCCTGCAGCCAGTCCTAAATTATAACTTTTAAAGGCATCATTCATAGCACCTTTCTTCTCTCACCTTTGTGAAAGTTAATATTCCTGACTTTGTGAAAGTCAGGAATAGCTAGTATTACTGAATTTCAAGCTTTATCACTATAATAATATTCCAGGGGAAAAAAATAGGCATGGAGAGTTCATAACCCTGAATCTGCTGTTTGCAGAATCAGGTGAACGTCCTCATTTTTTTCCATACTGTGTTCACATCTGGAGTTTTCTTTGCTGCTCTAAGGCAAAAAAACCCCTGAACCCACATTTCATCTTAAACACCTAACCTATTCTTAAAGGCTGCTTTTTTAGCTTATGATAGAAGCCAAATGTCACCAAAGAGCATATCAATTAAAATGTGATTAGCTAACCTTGAATTCAGTTTGGGACTAGGTCATATCTGCAGCATTAATAAGAATAGGTGACTGTATTCATAGCAATTTGTACATATGGTTACTATGTCAAGGTTACTAACTTAACAAATTTTCTTCCTCCACTCAGGACTAGAATTAACACAGGGTCGGAGTCAATGGGTTGAAGTGAAGTGAACTGCCTTATTCAAGTCAATGCTGTAAATCTACATCCTTCATAGCAATGAACTTATGTGTGAGTATGAAATAAGCGTTTGGTTTAAACCCCATTTTTTTACAAAGCACTTATTTGTAAACTCATGCTTCACTTTATTTTTCATCACAGTGATAAGTCTTGTCCCTAGTATCATCACTCACTAACAGTCACCAACTTATATCCATGCCATCCATTAGGTGAAATCCTGATGGATAAAAGAAATAAACCTGTTCAAGGAATAGATTTACTGTACACCAGGGCAATGAATTAAGAAGTCTCTAAACTCTCTAGCATGTTCTATACTTCCTGGCCATTTAGCACATCTCTTACAAAAGAAACAAGAAAGATCACTTTTCTCACCCCAACATGAAAGGCAAATTGAATCTGAAATAAAAATAGGATGTATAAATTCTTTAAAAAATGCTGAAGTAACTTTTCCATTCTGATTTTTTTTCTCTTTTCTTTTTCACTGTCTCCTAGCAATGTAATGCATTCACTCAGAGTAGTTTATGATAGTGTGCTTTCTCTGAATTTTTGTGCATGACAAAAGCACTGTGCTAAAATTCTAGAGATGTAGGTTCAGTTCCAGATACTTTGATGGACTCCTACACCATATTCCCCAACACCACATCTAAACAACTTTTAAACACATCCAGGGATGGTGACTCAATCACATCATCATGAAAGTTAGATTTTAATAAAGTTTGGCTTAGGTTGTTCAAATGCAGAATAAGGCACGAGTCATTTTCCGGTTCCTTGGGTGTTCAACTGTTCTGAAAAGCAAGCCAGTAGAGCCTAATAGTAGTTCAAAAACTACCAGTCATAGGATCTGGTCTCTTAGAAATCTGGCCCTGGCCTTTCATGACATGGCCCCTTTACTGCCTTTTTTTTGAAGCCTGTGAGAATCTGGTTTTAGCTTAATACTATATATCTCCTATATCATCTGTTACATGTACTGCAATTCTTCCAGGTGTTGCTATTAGAAGCTCCTTTAGTATCAATAATTGTGACATAAGGAATCT
>BJBW01018064.1:0-29147 GCA_004320125.1 Scolopax mira | reverse complement strand
TGCCCAGAAACGGTATTAAAAGTGAACCAATGTTGCAGTAAAAAAAGTCATAGACATGATTAAGAAAAGTATATCAGTTGCTTAATTAGGTATGCAAGTAATATAATAAATCTTATTTGAAAGTATTTTCTGACTGCTTCCTGAGCTGGGAGACAATTAAAAACATAAAAAATAATGAAAAATCCAACTGAAAATATAGCAGGGTGGAACTTTTCTTTTGACAAAGGGCAAACAAGACTGCCAAGGTTTAGTGGTCACTTCTAAAGATAGAAAGGACTCAGGCTTTCTGAGTGGACTCTACTTTTGACAAAGCAAGTCATCCTATTTCTGCATTAAATCATAATCTGAAAATAAAGGGCATTTCAAATGTCACTTGGTATAGTGCTCTGACATGGATATTTTGGCAAGAATTTATCTTTAGGTAGGTTTCCCTTAAAAGTTTGGACAGGAGTGAACATCCTGACGTTCCGCTGCAAGTACCACAGAAACAACCTTGGTTCTTGCATTTCCACCCTCAGCGTGAGCTCGGCTGTGTAACATGAAGAGCTTAGTTTATAGGTGGCAACTGCAGATCTCGTTTCTCCTTTTCCTTCCCTTGCTGTGGCCGCTCACGTCCACCCAAAGCAAGTGCAAAACGTCATGGCTGAGCTCACACAAACGATGCGAAGGTCGGTCAATGCCAGCAATGATGCCTCAAAGTTAATTACCTATCGCTTTGACTGGGGGGCCAGGGTAAAATTATGAGTATAGTCCTGAATTTACCAAACATAAAAGAGCATTTAATTATTCTAGTTACATTGTTATCCGCAGACACTTTCTTGTTTTTGACAGGATCTGCTCCTCCAGGGCAGGAAGTAATTGCTTATTTCCTTGCACACTTCAGTGACCGTTCTGGAGTAGTTAATGATTTATTAGGAGGGCTGGAAGTGTTCAGCCACTCTGCAAGAGCTATATCCAGCAACTTTGATGCCTATAACAAAAAGTTCAACAACCCAGAATCAGGGACACCCATCAGGAACGTTGCCAGATGGTGACACGGTGACGATACAGGCTCTTTGCAGAGATTCCCCTCCCGAGAGGTACCTGTGATGAATCAGACTCTGGGAAGAAAAGATAATTCTGGCATAATTCTCGTTCTCCCACCCTGTGTTTACCTGCTGCCAAACCTCCTCCAGGCCGGCGGCAGCCCAGCTGCGTTAGCACAAAGCCTGTGGTCTGGCTGGAACCCTCTCCAGACTCGCAGGTTGTCAAATTAACATTTGCATCAATTTAATTTTCACATGACTCATCATGAAGTGATTCAGTCTCTTTCTGAACAGCCTTCAAATAGAACTGACCTTTCTTTCAAAGCTTGACCTCAGGTGGGGATTTAGAGGAGGAACAGGAGAGTGATTCAAATGCAGATGCCAGGGTCAGGCGGCTCGGGCTTTGCAGGATGCAGCTCACAAAGAGGAGAGCTGTCACTGCCCAGGAGATGCTCATGGGCCACGCTTCCCCGCTTCCCTGCCACCTTGCATCAGTTTGCAAAAAGGACAGCAGGCACGGAGACAGGGCAGGAAAGCAATTGCAAGACAGCAAAAAACATGTGCACGGGACCCTAATGTTGAGATTGAAATATTTCCTCAAGGGGAGACCTATGAGCTGGACGAGACTCACCCAAATTCTGTAGAGTCTCTTTGTGTTGAGGTGCCTCTTTTGCCCAGAGCAAGCTGGCATCCACCAGTGTTAAATGTCACTAGGTGGGACTACAAAGAAGGGTTTGTAGGACACATTTTTCTGGAAGTATAAAGGCCCAAATCTTTCCAGCCTGTCTGTTAGCTTTTGCAGCTACATGTTTTAACTCCAGACACTCTTAGTGCCTGTAAATAGTCATTTAGCCATCACCCAAGCAGTTGGGCAGGTGAGTTTGAAGACAGATTCCTCTTCAGGTCACTTGTAGAAGTACTGTGTCCCTGCCACGTGAGAGGCTGCAGCCCATGGTTTGATGAGGAACACAGAAGCTAAATGCTGTGCTAGTGTTTTTGTAGGGAAGGCAAAGCTCTGAGGGCTCCAGAGCAAGAAGCTGCCTACACCTGGGTAAGATGTGCCAAGCATCTGGAGACATCTACTGCTCTTCCAAAACCAGGAAGGAAGCAAATATCCCACGTGGTTTGAACTCCCCTCCATTGTCGATACCTGTCTTAAAGAGCCTAAGTTTGGCCAGACAAGGTTGGGTTCATCCTGGTGTTACCTTCTGAGTGCGATGTGCCAGATTTACCCTGCCAGCATCAGCAGATAGGCCACCAGATGGCAGCTTCTTATGAGTCACCTGGCAAAAGACCTGTGTGCAGGTCCAACATTCAAAGGTAGCCCACTCTGATCATCCTCCCCATGTCCCTTCCTTCTCTTTGTCATATACTCCATATCTCAAAGATGCAGTATTAATGGTCACTTTTAAGCACCTACTTCTTTATACTATTCCAATAGGTTCAAAGGAAAACTCAAGCGGGAAGGGACCTCAGGAGGTCATCTGCTCCAGTTCTCATCTGCTCTCCCATTCTCCTTCTTAGAGTGGAATGAAAGGCTTGCAAAGAGTAATGAGAACCTGCCAGTTTTAGAAAGCTCACAGAAAAAATTACTACCTTGGGCTGACCTTACCAAGCAAAGTGACGTCTCCTTTACTCCAAAGGTGGGGCATCAGTCCCATTCTCAAAATAGTATCCTTCTCCCCTTCCTTTTGTGTACTCCCATTCTTCAGCATCTCCCCATGCCAAGAAATCCTGTTTGCCTGTCTCTTGTATCACCCAAAATGCTTGTTCATCTCAGGTCCTTGACTTATGCCGGTTTTGGGAGCCACCAGCAGCTGCCCAAGCTCCTTGCCCCGCTACAGGCAAAAGGGGCACAAGGTCTATGTGGAACATCCTGGCTTCTCCTGAAGGCTTGTTTTTTCATAACTCTCCATTTTCAGAGGTTATTGGCATGCTCTTATCATGAAAGCTGCCCCTGGTGATACTCGTCCTTCCTTCGTAAGAAAAACATCCCGGGCCTGAAGTTATATAAGTGTCACATGGATTTAAGGCTTTTTTTCCCCCACTCACTCCTAAGTGTCAGCTAGGGTTTCTTATCCACAGGCTGGGAGTCCAGGAGCAGTTTGTGTCTCTCTGGCTCCCGTATCTCATCACAGGGCACTTTTCACTTCAGAAATCTCTCATCCCTTCTCAGGCTACTCCTCAAGTCAGGGGAAAGACTGTCAACTGTCAACTGATGTCTGAAGTGGGGGGGGGGGGGGGGGGGGGGGGGGTACGGCAGCCCAGCAAGTGGCTTGTGTTGTCTTTCTGCACAAAGCTGGGGGTATTTATAAGACAGAAGGATACAGGGCACTGACCCTTTCATCTCACATTTCATTGTGAGGGATCTGAACTGTTAATTTTCCAGAGCATCATCAAGAAGGCTGCTAAGGAAAGTCCCAGTTGCTAAAAAGCTCACAGCAAGCCATGAGAGTCCTCTTGCGTGTGCAGTGACAGAACTGGATTCAAAGGCATACAGATAAGTGTGAAAAATGCTGGGAAAGAGATAGGAAAGGCAGGAGAAAGAAAAAGAGTATCAGTCTGCCTCCATGCTGGAGAGCTGAGCCTCAGAAGCACATGAAGACCCAAGCTGGAAAGGCTTAGCAAGGCTTTGTCCTTCTCTCAGTTTGGGTACATTTCTCTGAACACGTTGCCAGAATTTCCTTGAGGCCATGGCAAAAGCCACAGATAACAGCAGATAAAGAAAGATGTTCCCTTTCTCCTCCAGATATGTTCTCTACATCAAAATTGGGGATATCTTCTTTGTTTTGGATCATGTGAGACCCTCAGAGGTGGAGGAAACCTCTCCATCCCAATCACTTTCCCTGGAAAGCTTTGTGGGCAGGTACCACAGTGGCTGGAGCCCTGAATCTTTAAGTCACAAGGTCAGGCTTTGTGAATTTCTACTCATGTATGAACCTCCCAGTGTACCATCTCCATTAACGGCTCCTCATTTATAGCATGAATGTTGAAACTACTCTGCTTCACTGCATTTACCTGAACACACCACATTATTAAAACCTTAATATCTCTTAAGCAGACACCATATGAGGGACCTAATAATTCAGCTTGCTGCTCAGATCTCTTTTTTAACATCCCATCAAAGTTAGAATTCTTTAAACTGGTCATAAAGAAACTCAGACCTAGAAAAGGGGTGTAAAGTTGTGTTGGTTCCCCACCGGAGGCCCGAGATAGCTGCAAGCAAGAGAGTTAGGCTCAAATTTCTCACAAACAGTACAAAATAAATAAGATAGGAAGATGTCCTCCCATGTGGTCCTGAGCAGAAATAATTCAGTTTGTAGCGGTTACAAGGAAGACACCTTTGGAGGGAAGCACAGTATGTGGATGAATGTCTCTTGTATCTCTGAAATTTGTCTTGCTGATCTATAAACTGTTGCTGTGACTTGGCCACAAATTCCAGTTATGCTTTAATGTAGTTCTCTTTTCCTTATGTTACATCTGCCTGATTCATCTCTTGCCATAAAAGAAAAGCTGAGGTTCTCCCTTTCTCTGACATACTTACATTATATGGTTGGTAGAAAAGTTTGATATATAAAATAAGAGACCCACTGTGGACATCATAGTGATGTTAATGATTCAGTCAATGCACTTTATCCTTACAGCAGGGTGTAATGCGTTACCTGGCTTTAGTTGAAAGAAATTTGGATTTTTTTTCTGATTCTTGGCTCTTTGTCAACTGCTTCACAGCCCACCACCAGGCTCTTTTGATGTGAATTATCACTGATCAGCACTGATAACACAGCAAAAGTGGGACCTGATGGGCTGCTTGGCATCTCGGTCCTCATATGCTGATGAGGACAATTCCAGATCAATTGTGTTGCCGTGCATGAAACAATCCAAAATACACTTTTTTTGCTATGTGAACTCAAAAAGAGGAGGTAAATACCGACCAAAAGAAACTTAGACCCTTGTGGCACCTAGAGATTAGACAGGAGCTGAGTTATGTCTTTGAGAACTTCGGTTATGCCGAAATTTGTGTCTTTAAACTTTTGCTTTCAGATTTTTGGTTAAAATTTCAAGAGATTGAAATTCACAATTCATTTTATTTCTCTAGAAGATGTTAATGGATCATTAACATGTTCAGTTTATTAAGCAATAACAGCATTACAACAGGAAAAGAAGGGGAAAAAAAATCTGTGCAATAGTTTAATCAAGTGGCTAAGCCTGCACAATGGGGCCAGGACTTCTGGGTTTCATTGACTCCACATTTGACCTCCAGACAGTTGTGTCTATCTGTTCATTTGACTTCAAAATTTAACCTGTGTTACAGATATACTGCAAACTTGCATCCCTGCCTAGAAAGTCCACAAAGAGTATCTGATGAGCAGTCTAGTCCCTCCCTGGAAGAGCTTCCAGAGGATCCAAGCTAGAGAGCCCACCAGGTCAACCTCACGGTCTCCCCCAGGTGGTCCCTGCACCCAGCAGGCTCAGACAGCCCCACAGTAGAGGTGGGTAAGCAGGAAAGCCAAGCTTGAGCTTTGATTTTCTCTCTTTGGCCGTCACGGAGCAATGCCTGTTAAACCCAAACGAGCACTTGGTTCAGACCCCACTGTTCCTTCATATCTGTTTCTTTTAGTAAACTTGTGTCATCACCATTGATTGTTCTGTTCATATGAGGCAGCATTGAACTTGAACTGACCAGCACTTGATCAGTTACCTGACCAGGCATCACGCTCCATCACCTACCTAATTGCATCCCCAAAAGTAATGGTACTCAGCCCTGTAATGCTCGACTTCAGAGTAATACAGTTGTTCATGAAAGCTGTTAATGGTGCAGTGTCACATTTTCAAACAACACAGCTGTTAAAAACTCATTTGGGAGGAAGATACTGATGGTAGGTATTGAAAGGGAAAGTGATGTAAATCCTGTGATTGCTGTTCTCATTTCTTAATGCACAAAAACGGGCAAACCCTTGCCCATTATGTCTTTGTTTTTAAGACAGAGACAGTGATGAGAAGGGAGACAGAGAGCATGGGGCCAACTGCTGCTGGCATGGGCTGGCACGGGCCCGATGGGGTCGCCACAGCTTTTGGCAGTTTTTACATTAACGACAAATCTGGCTTTACAATTATACCTCTTCCAAGGAGATAATTGCATGTTTCATAGCAGGCCCTGACTCCGCAGTGCAGTCTTCAGTGCTGACTCCCAAATAAAAGCCATCTCGGAAAAGTTTGGCTCAGGATGCTGCTGGCACGCTTTGGATAACCTGCTTAGGTGATGAATAGATGCACAGTGACAGAAAAATACAAGGTGCTTTGCTATGCTAGGATGATCCAGACTTCCCAAACTGGGGACCTCCCCATGCCTTCAGCAGGAGATGTACCTCTGAAGGGTGAAGCCAGAAAGCTGTGGAGGAACCAGCAGGAGTCATGAGCTGGTAGGAGGTACCAGGCAGAGACAGGTACAGAGATCTGCCTCTCCCAGAGCCTGGATCTCACATTGGACGTCTTCAGACACTTTGCATTTTATTATGTCATCAAAGCAAAGCTCCTGCTCTCCAAACCACCACCAGTAAGCCACCATGCAACTTGTGCAGGATGGGTATATTTCGACACTGGGGGCACTGGGGGGTTCACAGATAGAAGACTTGAGTTTTTAAGCAGCAAGAAAAGGCTCCAACCAAGAGCTTCTCTATTCTCGCCCTCCTACAGGCTGTGGGCATGACAAGATTCAGACTTTCTCTGTGTCCAATGCTGGAGTTGGAGCTGAAATGCCCAAGCTGCGCCCTCTTTGGGCCAGAGACATGGAAGATGAGACTGTGAACCTGTAGTGCTGGTCACACACAAGAGGACAGCAGACCTGTGTTCTGATCTCTCTTCTCAGGACCATTCCTGAGTTTTTCAGAGAACCACTGTCTCCTGTAAAGGGCATAAGCCGTGCTTGAAGCAGAGAAGACTTAGCAGCACCCTGGGGTCACCTGGGCCAGAGGATCACCCATCACATCATGGTTAGGATGGCTTTCCCTGAAGCCTAACTTTGATTTTCTTTGATGGCAAGACCCAGCAATTTCTTCTGGCTCCTCCCCTACAGACATTCCCCACCATCCCAGATTAGAAATTCATAGAGCACACAATAGGACCATGATTGCTATTTTCCACATTCTGCTTATCAGTGTCTTTAGTCACACCTCTGTGATGTTCAGTAAGTTTTTATTGAATTTGACAGCAGTCGTATGCCAGAAGCACAGACACAGCATTAGTCATATTTCCTCTACTCTGGAGTAATCCAGTAATGGCTAGGTAATTAAAGCCTGCCCCTTACTAACATGTTGAGCTTCATGCTTTTTCTTTTATATATGCAAAATCTAGTCATTTTTCCTTGCAGATCAGTCCTGTCTGAATTAGACAAAACCCTGTGAGTTGCATGACAAAGGCAGTACCACAATGCAGAGAAACGAGGGAAAAACAAGTGAAATGAGAGCGAAAAAGGGAAAATACATGAAAAACAGTAAGGTAGATGGAAAAGCGGGAGGGGTACTACCTGCAAGCCAGAAGCATCCTGGGCCACTGCCTGGTACCTTTTTTGAAACCCCAAAAAGTCACCCAAAAAGTGAAATGACAACACACACACCCTTGTTGTGAGGAAACATGGAGCAGGACATGTAGTAGGACACAGGGACACATGTCGGGAACATGGAAAAACAGTGATTTAGAAAAGATGCTAATCTGTACACAAGGTCTTTTCTTTGGGGTTTTGGGCTTTTACCCTCTGCCCTGAAGTGGTTATAAGGCAAGAGAGTTACGACTGCTGGTAGACCCATGATATCTACACCCTTTTCATGAGTCCTCCTCACAGATTTCTTTTCTCACTATGTTCTTCCACATCCTCTTTTTCTTTGACTTTCTTCCGAAAACCAAGGGCAGGATTTTCATATGTCAATGCTTAAAATTAGGTTGCAAGCACATATTAAAATAAATATCATGTCAATAGCAGAATTACTTCAGGCTCCATTATCTCTAAGACAGATGACAAGCTAATGCAGTCCATGTAAGGTGGCTTCTAATTATCTGTATCAGGTAGGAGACTGAGAACATGGTGTCCCACAGTATCTCCCGAAAGTCTAATCATGTTTATCTTAGTGTATAAGGTGGCTTTTAAGCCTATTCCTGGGAGGCTTCAAATTTTGGCTTTTACTGAACTGGGGATTATAGAATCATAGAATGGTTCGGGTTGGAAGGGACCTTAAAGATCATCTAGTTCCAAGCCCCCTAGCACAGGCAGGGACACCTCCCACCAGACCAGGTTGCTCAAAGCCCCATCCAGCCTGGGCTTGAACACCTCCAAGGACAGGGCATTCACAACTTCCCTGGAATCACCAAGTGGAGGGTGCAGCAGCACACTGAAGGTACGTGCAGCAGCAAAATGGCCACTCCTACAGCAGATGCACCTCTTCCCTGCCAGCCCAACATCATCAAACCTGAACACAGATTAGGTTTTCTCCATACATGGTTTCTAAGCTAAAAGTTGCAGCCGATGCTATGGAAAGACGACCGATGAGCAGGAATAATTGCCAAATTATTCACAAGAAACAGGCTGTTTAAGCAACCCTGAGATGTATGAAGACACAACAGAAGATGATGATGATGTTTTATCAGTGAGACATCATTTTGACATTAGACATTTGATGCTGAGAGCTCTGGAGACTCAAACATCAAGCCAACATCCCAAGCTGAGGCTCCACATGTTGATCCTGCCCTTTTCCTACGCTCTTGTTTTGCAGAGCCTGCTGGCATTTGGATTCCCTGCAATGGGGAGAGCAGCTCCTTTTGGGGACTGACCACACTGAAACCACCTCTCTCCTGTGCTCCAGCTTAAAAACAAGGTCATGCTTCCTTTTAAAAGCCCTCTTCTTCTTTCAAGTTCCCACAGATCTCTGAAAGGTCGTGAAAGCTGCAATAACAGCCTTCAGTAACAGTAAAATGTTTCTTTTCAAGTATTTGTGTTATGTGTTGGACGTTGCTTACTAAAACATTCACCTGGAGGGAATGAAAACACCCCCTCAGACACACACATGCATCCCGCGGATAAAAGCTCCTTCTAATTGCAGACGGAAATGTGACATTTCAAACTGGATGGACGAAGGCACTAATCATCCCTGGTGAGGAACGGACCTGCGGGGACCGGGAGAAGGAGTGGGCAAGCTCCTTTCTAGTCTTGATGCCAATATGCTGTGAAACATATTTTCTTAATTTAATAAACAACCCTTCCCTCCCCCACACTACCCACTTCTCATGGAGCAAACATGAAGTGGAGAGAGTCTGTGCCGCAGCAAAGGTGGGAAGTTGGGATCGGTTGTGGTAAAAATTCTCCACTATTTTGCACCACGTGCAAATTTTCTTCTCCTTACGGGGCTGCTGAAGTCAGATGGTTCATCGCCATCAACACAGTTTTAATTTTTTTTTATCAAAAGGAAGGAAATCAGATTCACATTTATTTGAAGGCAAACATACATCTTAAATATAGTGCACATAAAGCTGTTTTACTGCCTGGTGTTGTCCACTCCCCCAGGCTGCCACAAGTCCCTCCAGGAACACAAAAAAAAATAAGGATGATATAAATTCAGACCTTCGGCTGGCCGTATGACCACCTATAAGCAATGCTACACCACTGACTGAAAGACACTTCAAATGATGCATAGACACATCGACACCTGAGCTGATAGCCAATAAATTATCCAACTCTAATTAAAAAAATCCCATCTCCCTTCTTTCCCACCACCAACCACTCCTGTTTGCTGCAGCACTTACATCAAATTTATTTTTTTCTTTGAAATTTCTTAGCTTGCCTCCTTACACAGACACAGCCCCCTCCTGTGTGGTGGGAGCTGCTTGGAGCGAGGCTGAGTCCAGATGTGCCCACCGCTGGGTGACCACTGCCTGGAGACCCAGCCCAGCACCCATTGCACAGAGTGGGCACCAATTAGGTGTGCCTAAGGTCCATGAAAGGCCACCAGGAAGGGCTGGTTGCTGAGTGCTTAAATCTCACCCTTCTTTGAGGCTTGAACATGCTGAAGTTGTGAGAAAACTGCCATCACTGAAGATACTTTTCTGCAGGGAGATGCTCAAGATGTTTTTTTAGACACTCTGGCAGGGTGGTGCCCTCCTTTGGGCAACACGAGAAATGGGAGGGAGATTCATCTTGGAAGATGCATCCTTCCCTGCCAAGCCCAGGACAGAGGGAACGGGCAGCTCTCCCCATGCAGAAGAACATCAGCAGTGTTTTGGATGAGCAAGTGAGTACAGGATCAGGCATTGGGGACAGATGGGTCTCCAGGTGTCACATGGAAAACAGGAGGCTCCATTCCATAGACCGAGGAAAAATTGTGCATTTCCTTCAGTGACTGTTCAGAGTGAAGCGGGTGGTTTTAACACCTGGGACTGGAGAACACTGCATGGCCAGTATTGGTGGGCACGTAGCTCTGGGGCTTTTCTCACCCAGGAAGCAGCATTGGATGCTGCATTGGAGGGGAGGGTGGCAGGAGGGACACACACTCTGCTCCTCCCATCTACCTCCCTAAGTGGTTTGGTGACAGCAACAGACAAGGCACATCAGGAAGGGGACACCCCACAGGAGGGGGTACAGTGGTGGCTACTGGGATATTTGCCCACAGCAGGTGGTCCTCACCCCCACTCATGGCACCGGCAAACCTTGGCAGGGGCCTGACTCAGTGGGAAAAGGGATCTGGGTGTTAAGTGGGCAGCATCCCCATGGGAGTGGGTGCCAGGCTTTGGGCTCGTGGGAGATGCACGTGTGCACACCAGGGATGGCCCATGGCAGGGTGTCACCACTGCTGGGTGCTGCCTTGACACACCTCCCCTCTGTCTTTGCCTCACTGGCATTTTGGTTTTCTCGAGCTTCTCGTTTCAGTGTCCAGCTGTACTTGAGGTAAAAATTTGTTGTCTTGGGAAAAAAAAAAAAAAAAAAAAGTAATTTACTGTGAAGCACTGGCTGAAAATCATTTTCTGAACTGCTGCACAATTTTAATCAGACGACCATACTGTATCCAATCAAGGGAGGATTTGCGAGGGGGGTAGGGGGGCGTTTCGCTGTGGCCTTCCCCAGAGGACAGTAAATCCAAGCTCTGCTCTGGAAGACGAGATGTCTCGGGCTTCGCAGCCTGCCCAAACCTAATTTGCACTAGAATTACATGGCCATTACTAATGTATACAGTGACTCAAATTGATTACTTTGCTATTAGTAAGAGCATCTCGCTCGCTGGAGGAGTACAAAGGGGCGAGAACAAAGCGAAGTTGCTGCTTTGAAAGAGTATGAGGAGGGCCACAGGGGCGAGGAAGGTCATGCTCAGGAACAGTTCAGCAGGCAAAAGAGTGTGGGAATGGCTGGATGCTGTATTTTATGTGCATAGCACACTTTGCAATAAAAAAAACCAAATATCACCTGGCTTAATTTTCAAGTCCCCAAAGGGGACTTCTTCAAGTCCCATGGGATTTCCCGTTCATTCTTGCAGTCCTGGGGGTGCTGCTCTGTGGGAGCACTCAAAGATGCTCCTGCACAGTCTCACCCACTTCTTCTTACAGCCTCGGTGGGGACAGAGACTCGCGCCTCACACCACCAATAAGCTCTGCCATGAGGAGTGCATCCTTCCCCGATGGCCCAATGACAGCAGAAATCAAGCCCACAACACCCAAGGGACGTGCTGATGGCTGATTTGGCATCCTGCCCTCTAGCATTGCCATCAGTTTGGTCTGCTTTCTGGTAATCAAATCCAAACTCAAGCCCATTTTTACAGCCAGTCTGTCTAATTCAACTGTGGTTTTATTACACCATGCTTGATGTCCTACTGTGTCTTTCCAGGTGCTTCAGGCATGGCCACCCCACTTTTGGAGGCACTGCAGCACCCAAGAGCACTGTCCGAGTCACAAAACAGCCTGAGGGGGAGGAACGCATATTTTTCATAATTCATGGGAGTAGAAGGAGGTTAGCAGGGAAACAGGCTGGTCTTCCTCCAAATGGACACATCCACACAAAGATGGGACAGGACTTCAGCTGTTGGGCACCAGCAGCTCAGTGGGTGGTGGCTCCATCCTCCCTCGATGCCAAACCATGTCCCCTCAGCTGCCGGGAGCTGCCAGGGAAAGCTTGTACAGGTCTTTATTTGTTGTCTTGGGAAATATTTATTCTTGACACCAATCAAATTGACCTCTGTAATCTGCCAAACACCTCCACTCTGTTTCTTAAGCAGAGTTGGAAGCACTTTGTTCCAGAGCTGTTTTCTGCATCTCTCCCCACCCACCGACCGCGCCGGCGGGGAAGCTGGTATGCTGGCCATCGTACCTCTCAAACCAACATCAAAAGCCTGGTGTTCGGCTTGGAAGTGAGTATTTTGGGAATATTATGTTGCCACAGCTGTTAATTTTTCACACAGCAGGTGGGAAACCTGCCCTGTTTGAAGGGCACGATGGAAAAGGCCAGTTGCTCTGTAGTATTTCACAATGTGGGAAAGCGGGGGTTGTTTGTAGCCAGCGCCGAGTATCCATCCCGGAGCATCCACACGGACATTTCAGATATTTTAAGCAAATACTCAAAGCTCTTGTTCGGTCTTTTCCTCCAAAGCTCTGCTTTGTCCTCCAGCAAAAGCAGACAAGTCATTAATTGCACAGGCAGATGGCTATTAGGAAGCGTGTGAGAACTGGCTATACTGCCGCTGTGTAGGTGGAGCTGATTAGATGGACCTGAATCAAGAAAAAAAAAGAAAAAGGAACATTTCCTACATTTCCTTTGCTGCATGGTGAGAAATGCTTTTCCTGTGTGACCGCAGAAGACAATTCAAAAATAACAACAAAATTGGTCCTCACTTCCCCACTGAGCCAGGTTACTAGCAAGAGCA
Source organism: Scolopax mira (assembly GCA_004320125.1). Lineage (NCBI taxonomy): Eukaryota > Metazoa > Chordata > Aves > Charadriiformes > Scolopacidae > Scolopax > Scolopax mira. The sequence continues at coordinate 16,231 of BJBW01018064.1, read as the reverse complement.
CTTTGGGGTTTATATGTAATTTCTCCACAGCTTCACTTCTGGGCAACAAACCCATGGGACCAGGATGGGCACAGGAGAGTTTGGGGTTTTCTTCACACAAGTTGGCGCAGGCTTAACACATAAAGAGACCAGGCATTACAGTACCAGAGGTCCCCACTTCTCTGCAAGCTTCAAGTCTATGAACTGAATCAGAGCAGGCTGTGAAAGCATGTCTGCTTGGACATCTCGCTAAGCCAGGTGGTGCACTGGCAGAAGAACCTCTATTTAATGGTTTTCCATGACAGAGGCTTAGCTTGTCTACCAAGTCCCAAAAATGGCTCATGACTGAAAACCCTCAGAGAAACACAGCCCATCTCCCCCAGCAACCACCGCTGGGCAGAGTAGCCAGATTCGGCAAACTCTGGGGTTTGTTACCTACTTGTCTCCATTTATTTTATAGGACACCCGAGTGTCTCTGTCAGGGAGATGATTCAAGTTATGGAGAGAACACTCCAAGTTGGGTGTTGCAGCACACCTGAGACCCTTTGGTGAAAGAAATCCTCAAATTTCTGGGTGTGTAGCTTCTCCCCATCCAGTTGCTGCCTGCCATGTCTAATACTTGTCATTTTTTCAGGATAGGGACAGTTTCTCCACAGATTAGTGCAGCACTAACATGATCAGCTAGTGAGATCCATCTTTGCTACCACAGGGCAAACCAAAAATTGCAAAACGGTGCTCTGAAGTGAACTGACCACACAAAAATGAAAAGCAGAACTTTAAATTCCCTCCCATAAGTTGCGTTTACAGACACAAAGCAATAGCATTATAAGACATCAATGCAGGGTTAAATCCCCACCCAGAATGAGATTCATGAAGAAGCTGGGGCCAAAATTGTCTTCTGAGCAGATACACAACTTGGTTGGTCAATCTAAGGGCACTTTCAAACACTGTTGTTAAAAGCCTTATCTAGGAAAAATCATTAACTTCAGACTGCACATACTGCTGTCAATGTAACGCTTGAAACAACAATTCATTTTCAATGGGTATCTCAGTATCACAAGCAGAAAGACAGTTATTATGGGTCAGAAACACTTGATTCACATCCCCCATCAGTTTTGGCCACTGAGGCTGACACTGCGGAGAGTCTGCCCTCAAAAGGCCAAATGCCAAAAGTGCACCGAGCAGAGCTGGTGGGCTCCAGCCTGAAGCCCTTGAGCACAGCAGCAGATCTCCCCTGCATCTCCTTCCTTCTCCCTCCTACCACCACTTCCACCCCAACTCCAGACTAGCTGTGACAATCAAGAGTAGACACTCAAGGCAATACCCAAAAATCACTGTATCAGGCTGCAGACAGCCCAGTCGTCAACTTTCCTCACAATTTGGTTATTTAGCTTTAAAAACAAACACATTAAAACAGTGGAGGAACAAAGGACAGGCTTCTGCATTTCCAGCTCAGCTGCATCACAGAGGTTTGTGTAGTCACTACAGATGGACACGGGGAAGTGATTAAGTGTGCAACAGGAATGACAGATGGACACAGACTTGAGCACAGTTCTCAGGATTGATCTTGAAGCAATTACTTACGGAGGTGGCTCAAACAAGTGTGTAAAACCTCACCCCCTCACTATTACTTGTCTTGTATTTCCTGTAGTAAAGAAAGTACCTATTTTTGCTATAAGCCAGGCTCCAGAGTTTTAGATGATGAAACCAGCAGAAGACGGGCAGGTGAACGTACTCTTTGGCACAGCCCAGTGCTGAAGTGGTTTCACCATTCACCACCTGCTTCCACCCTCCATGGAGAACTGAGGAACACCAACCATGCTCAGAACTGAACTATATAGGGAGTCTAGTCTACGCCATAAGCCATGAGGCATGAAAATTATGATAATTGGGGCTTGCAGGAATTCAGGGGGCCCATCAAGCCCGAGGAGGTAGCGAGTTAGGGAGCAGGTGGTGTCCACAGCCTCTGAAGGAGTGACAAGCAGCACTTGTGCTGCTGTCGCCATGGCAAGCTGTCAGCAGAACGGGGAGATACCTGGAGCTCCTCACACACAGCTGCTGCTGTCCCAGCCCAGGGTTGTCTCTACAGATGGACACGTATCTGTCCGGGTGATTCCTTTCAGCTGTCTGGGGGTGCGTGAGCATCACTGGAGAGATCTGTCACCTCTCAGCCGAAAGGATGAAAAGGAAGGTGGAAGGCTGAATGAAAAGAAAAAAAAAAAACAAACAAAACATAAATAATTCAAATAATGGGGAAAAAAGAGAAAGACAATGCAAAGAGCAATGACTGGGTACCTTTTCCAAAGGGTGACACTCCACAAAGTACATGAGGCCATCAAGAGGCACATGAAGTATCTGGCACTTTGTTATTCCAGGCAACACACATGGACATCTCCCACGTTCTGCAAAGGGAGAGGTGGCTTGTTGTTTTGCAATTTACTGTTTTTGTTACATTTGATAGGATTAACAACCAAGATTCTGGGCTAAAATTGAAATGAGCAAACGTTTTGTCAGGATTTCACCCAATTTCTCTCTAATTTATGTGGGCAGCAAGCTTTTATTATGTCTTTAGCTAGTCACATTTCTGTTTTTAAATGTCTGGATTTTGTAAATATGTTCTTGGCAAACACGAAAGTGTCATGGGAACCATAACTGCTTTATAAAGTGATCTACTTTTGGATACTGCAACTGAACTGAGATGAAGGAAACCATGTATTTTTTAGAACATCCAGACGATGAATCACAACATCCAATTGATGTTCCTGATACATCCTTTATGAAAGAGCCCAATTTGGGCTGGCACTACATGACCCTTCTCAGAAATTATAAACTATCACGTTAAAACTCCTGAAGGTGTTTTCATAGCTCAAATCCAAATTTATACAGATTCTTACAATTAAAAAGCCCCACATCTGCGTATTTCCAGCTTTTACTCTTTCTTTCTAGATGAAAAAATCTCAGGAGAATACAAGTCACACTAATTTATGTCTGAAATTCAAGAGGTATACAAAAATGAAGTACAAAATTAATGAAAAAAAATTTTCATTAAATCTCCGAACCAGATGCAAATCTGAGCAATTTCAGTTGCTGCTGAAACAGAACTGGAAATGCATTTTTAGTCAATCTTCTGCTTTCACGTAGAAGTTTTGTTGTGCAGTTTATAGACCAAAGATGCTGACAAAGGGTAGAAAGGCAGTGAGTGCCTACCACAAACAAAAAGCACTCAGTGCTCACCTCTCCAATAACACAATGTGCAAGAAACCACATCTATCCAAACTTAGTGGTGAAAGTGAAATATTAAGCTTACATTATTTTACCAAGACCAAATCTACACAGGTAGCAACTTCTGTACACTCTGTTTCTATTGGTTTTTTTAAAAAGAATGCAGTATTATACAATGGAAGAAGCCCGCTGCAAATGACAACAGCTGACAGCTACTGACATGCTAAAGTATCCGAGGCACACAAGGTCAGGAGAGGTAAGAGACAATCTGGTTTAGTTAACACAACTAAGTAAAGCCTGTAAGGGATTCAGATTATGTCCTACGGGTCTCTAACAAAAGCATTAAACAAAATATTTCTAAATTAATTTATTTTTCTCAAAATCCCAGAAAGTACTATTGCTTCTACAGCATCAAAACGAAAAGACATTTGCAGGCAGAATTGCATTTAAACATGTTCCAGTTATACTCCCAAGGTGTCTACTGTCTATTTTTATAATATTCCTAGAAGGGATTCCATACAAACCCCAAGTCTGACGTCTCGCTTGGAAAATAACACAAAGCCTTTTCTGGAGGTCCACTCATCTATTCATGCCAGAAAGGGGTCATTTTCTTTTCCCACATCTAAGTGCTGCAACAAACCACGTGTGTGCCTCACGTTACACGAGAATGAACGTTACTCCGAACCCATCAGCTTTCAAATGTTTCTTTATTGTTTTCACAGTTCAAAAAAGGATAATTCATAGAGACCTTGTCTTTGTGTTTGTCTTTAGGTCCCCTTTCAAAGTACAAAACCCCAAATATCTTCCCGAACAAGCACTCAGCCAGCTTTCCCCTCTCTAGCTGCTACTTGTTTTTCCTGCAGTAGTTCTTCTTCCTTCTTCTTGTGGAGCTTTAGCAGATACTCATCAGGCTCAATTCCTGCCTCCTGTAACTCTGACATGGCTTTCTCCAACCGGTGCAACGTGCGGGCACTCTGCACTTTCCGAGCAGTGATGTACAACGTGAATTCCTTGAAGCCTATCAGTTTGCAGGTATCCACCTCGCAGATATTTTTAACATCTTTGGTTTTGTTCACCTGGGGGAAGAAAACTAAGCCTGACATTTTTTCCAGATCTTCAACATTTACTTGGAACTCAGTCAGCTGGTGGTTGAAGCCTATGGGATCATTTGGCACCACAAAAGCACCCAGTACCAAGGGCTCTGGAGATGTTCTGCTCCGTCTGGCGAGGATCACCTTGTAGAGGTGGGATGGTACAGCTACATCATCCTTCCCAATTACCTGTCAAAAGGAAAGTTGTTACAGACATAGATCTCATCAGTTGAGGGGGAAAAGAAAAGATGGGAGACTAACTGTATTACCTCTAAAAAGGAGTTACAGCATGTAACTACACATCAAAATCACGTATAATGTTATCAGACTAGATGCTGAGGTGGAAATCACCATTTCATTGTACCTCCTTATATAGTTGGTCAGGAAGGAGCTAGTTATTTGATGCCAGAATAACTCTCTCAAAGAAGAAAAGCAGAGCAAAGAACACTTTGCTGCAGGGTTTTTTAGCCACTGTTGGTAGGAGATTTTCCCAGAAGGTTCTCTGCCTTCCACCTATACCACCATTGACTTTGTATTATACTGTGAAGAAGGATGATGCAGACAAAAGGTCAAAAGGTTAGTCAGTAATTTGTAAATTATTTGTAAAGATCTGTGACAAGGAGCTCTGGTAGAAGAACCAACTCAACTTAAATCCTCCAAGCAGATCCAACTTCAGTTACGGTTCAAACTGAACTGGAACCAAATATGAAAACCACATCAGGGAAAGAGGGAGTCAGCCCAAGATCAGCTCCCAGCAGATCTGTAAGTGTAGCTGACATGAAGGGCTGGTAGAGCTCCTTTCTCATACTGCATCACACTCTTAATGCTTGGAATGCTGTTTTCAGCAACAGTGACTCAATATTAGTTTCCTGACCTGACAGTTACAAATTATGTGTTTTTTAATATGCATTTCAAGTTAACTCACTTTCTCTCTGTTATTTTTTGTATCATCTCTATTACCCATAAACAGGCTCTATTTAAAAGCCACATTACCCAAGTAAGCTTTTTTTTTTTTTTAACGGATCTGGATATAAAGAAGTACATTCAATGACTCAGTAAGTTGGAAGAGAAGTCTGTCCAAAGAAAATGCACTTCTTTCTTACATGAATTCACTACGATTCAACTCAAGAGCTTGTACGTGTTGGGTTTCGTGCTGGGTCACTCAGACCAGGATCCAGGAATCTAACTCAAGCAGCAGCAGGGGACAATCACAACTCCAAATTCAAGTGAAATCTGTTAAAAGCTCACACACATATGTATACAGCAGGATATAAGTCCAAGGGAATATACCTACTGGTGATAAATATAACATCCCCAGTATTCAAAAAGTGACAGTCTGTATTAAGATTTTTTTTTTCCTTCAATGTTGCTGAACTGAATCTGCCATGCTAACAACATATTATAGGCTCACATGGGGAAAATTTGAGTTTTCTATAACTCCTGTATAACAACCCTTCTAAAATTTGTACTTTTATTCAAATGGCAACAGAAGAAAAAGATGCAGACGCCTTACAAGAACTATAAAGGCAACTTGTTTTATACCTAAAATCTGTAATTTGGTACCATTTCTAATATTTGCAATATCTGCAAAAGCAAAGACTGCTTGTTTTGATTTTTTGACAGCTTTTGTTAGATACAGTTAAAATACAGTTTCAGAGAAAGCAGGTATTTATTTCACTGCCACAACCAATCACATTAATTGAAAGTATTTTATCAACTAATCCTGTATATCAGTTCAGACATGGTTTATCCATTCATATATGCAGTGTAACTCAATCACAAAGGAAATTCTTCTTATATCTGCTTTATTTTGAGACTATTGAGCACTTCTACAAAAGACAATGTATTTTTAAAACTAAACTTTGCCTGTGGCTACTGAACCAAGGTTCATATCAGTCTGTTTCAATACTTAACTTATTTCAGTTATTTTCAGTGTTTGTAGTGTCTTCTACCTCTGTTGTCAGTTTTTGAAGTGACTGGTCTTTATGTCTTACTGGTTAGACCAAAACCAGAGAAAGTACCTTTAGAAGAAAGGGAAATCTCTGATGAATAAAGTTGTTTCATTTTTTGTATAATAATGTACTTATAACATTACTACTGTCTCTGGCAGACACATGCTCTTAGATTTCTTTACTCAATTACAGAATACTTCCCCCTTTCCTAAACTAGACTATTTAATGACTTTTCTGTAGTTTAAACTTTTTTCATTGTGTCTTTTTACAAAAACGATCTTGCTTATACCACCAGCCTTCTCCTAAATAAAGCTCTGCCCAGACATCTAACAGCCATTGAAACTGTTAAGCAATAAATAAATGCCTTATGCCACAACTACTTTCCCTTTCAACCACGACAGATGTCTTGATAGGGAAATTAGAGCTCCTGAGTGTCAAAGCACTTTGCATTTAGCATTCACTGTGGGTGAAACTTGAGTTACAGCTCCTCGGGATCAACTGCATAAATAATCAAAACTGACTGATGTACAGGTAATTTTAAAGTATGCTAAAAATGCATCAACACTCTTGTATCTGGTAGATTAAAGGGGAATTAAAAAAAGGATGGCGTTTGGAGATTCATCTGTTTGAGCTGGGTGGCACTCAAACTGGGGAGTACATGCAATGTATTGGGGGTGAGAGGGAGGGAGCCAAGAAGCACAGAAAGCCCTGAGGGGGAGAGGAGGGATGTCACATTTCTATAGCCACCCAGGTCTGTGAATGACACTGCTGAAGGCAAAAGGCTGGAGTTCTGTTTCTCCCCCTGGAGCAGCAGAGCCTGCGCTGTGATCCCACCTCCTGCCCACTCCCAGGGCATGGTGAGGAGAAGGACAAGGCTGTCCTGTCCACAGCCACACTGTGCCCTGAAGCTGCTGTAGCCTCCTGAGAGGAGGCAGTAGCGACACTAAACCCTGTTCTCCAGATTTTTCCCTGGGCCAACAATCTCCTGCCCTTTGGCATTCCTGTGCAGCATGGCCTGCACTGCCTTTTCCAGGCCTCTTCACATACTTTTTGCCCCACTATAAATACATGTGTACGTACTAGGTGCTCCTTAGCTCGGCTCCCTCCCCTTCTCAACACCTCCCACGCACACACACACACCCCAGCATCCTCTGTCTGTTGTATAAAAGACTAGAGGAAGGGTGAACACACAGATGGAGATGCTACAAGTATCTCCAATTAGGGGGTAGATGGCATATGTAAAACAAACAGGTGAATGTGTGTGGAGTGAGCAAGCAGAGGGAACCAGGGATTGAGTCTGAGGACTGAGGGGGCGGATAGAAAGGCTGGGGAATGAATAGAGCTGCACACAGAGTAGTTAGGTATGAAATGGAAATGCTGAATGCTTGAAGTGGGTGTTAAGGGAAAACAGAGCCTGTGCTTATGTAATAATATGCAAATATAGATAGTCTATGCAAAATAATGCACGCCTGTGGCTAGTATAGGCCCTTATGAAGGAGGGAAGGAAAGAAGGAAAAAGAGGACGAGTTCAAAATCAAGGAAGGGTTGGCCCTTTGAGAAATGTAGTTCCAAATGCAACTCAACTCTACACAGGCAACGGCCATAGATGTAATTTATGTACCACTTCAGTTCCACATAACCACTCTTTTGAGGATTTCAACAAAAATTTAAGTAGTGCTCAGGCTTTATACTAGTCCTCTGAATAGCAGTAAACTACTTCTGTAATTACTTCATTGAGTTCTAATACTGTTAAAGTGATTAAAACATACTTCAGCCTACAGCAGCTGAACATCCAGAGTCCACAAATGTCTTTTCCTTACATACAACAGGGCATGAAAGTTCTATCCCCAGCTCATTCTGCTGGAGGAGAATACCATCAAAAGAAGGTGCTTGATTTCTCTGACAAAGTAAATATGCATGACAAAAAATATATATGCTTTTTGCTGCAGTTTAATGCTTGTGTGAACCATGGATGCATCACCAATAATTTATGCAGTCAGCGTGACCCAATGATTTCTGTTAAATGCAGTTCTGGAGCATGACATAATATTTTTATCATTATACTCAATACATATACACAATTTGCTTTTTTCTGGGCGTAGATACAGAAGCTGCAGATGAATGTTTCCATAGATGTGCCCCCCACACACAGCTCAGCTGCCTGGAGAAAGAAGTAAAGCGTGATTCTGCAGAAGTGAAGTTTGCAACAGGCAATAGGCAGGAAAAACAAACTCAACAATTCATTTCCTATTGCCATCTAGAGGATTTTCCTACCTAACTACAGCAGCCTGAATCAGGGTTCTGATCTGCACCATCCGTTTATCTCAGTGCATGCTTACCAGAGGCAGATAGCATATGCTCCCATTGTAACAGAATAGAAAATGGGTTAAGATTATCCATGCACAGATGTTGACTTTGATTTGTGCTTGTCTATCCACAGGGAGCAGATGATCTTTCAGCAATCAATGCCTGAAAGAGCTCTCTGTCCCAGCTGGGAAAGAGCAACAGTTTTTAATAATATCTGTGATTCAAAAAAAAATTTCATGCGCTAATACATCCGAGAAAAACCAGCATCCCTCTGTTGAAAAATCACTGCATCCACACCGTATTGATAACAGGCCATAAAGTAACACTTTGTGTCATCCTTTGAAAACTTCCTTTTTGCTATTCCTATAAAATTTTTCTTAATCTCTCAAATTTTTAACAGCCTCATAACGGAAAAAAAAAAAAAAAAAAAGGACTCCAGCTAAAAGCCTTCTTTTTATAGCATTAATAATATTCCTTTCCCATCATCAGTTGGGAAACAAATGCAGAATTTCAGACACGGTTTCTCTTTGCTCTCTGTATCAGTTCAACATAAAAATGTTCATTGCCCAAAGTTTTTGCAGCTGCTCGTTCCTTTAACTTTTGCTTTGCTCTGTTTTCTCTGGTGATCTCATGCTGGCTGAAGCCCTAAGGCTGAACTGGTGTTGTCTAATAATGCAATATTTTGATAATGTCCTTTTCAGCATAGTGTTTATTGCTTTTTATTACTATTGACATTGTTATTGACATTTCACAAGTGTGTATAAATTTATTGTACTCCTCAATGCCCAATTAAAGGTGGACAGCTGTCACGAGGACCGGCCATTAAAATGTGTGCAATTCCTGACATTCAGAGATGTTTACATATTGCTAAAATAACAAACGTGTCGGTAAGCAGCCTCACAAGCTTCAAGAGCTCACAGGGACAGATAAAAGATAAGGGCAGAAGTAACACGATTTCTTAAAAAAGAGAGAACTCGGTGAGCTTTGCCAAATTCGGTCTCATAGCTCTGGATGGGGATTTATCTTAAGCTGGGCTTGCCTCGTGATTTTGGCCAAATCATTAAACTGTTCTTGACTGTAGCTATTAAAATTGGAGTAAGGAAATATTTGATAATATTTGTGGAATACTGAAGTATCAGAATAAACAATGAAGATATCTACTAATGGCACCAAGGGTAAGTTTAAGCATACGGCATTAACTAATGTCACTTTCATGGTGGCAGTCAGATAAATACAGGGCAAAGCAGTCTCTAAAAATTACAGTTTGGAATTTATGAGAAAGAAAAATCGATTCTTACACAAACAGGAGAAAAGGAATATATACACTGTAATGGCAGAACACTTTAGATTATAATAGAAGAAAACAGTGTTACTCTTTCTAGAAATTTTAAGGCATACATAAACACTGTAATATTTTCATTTTATACTGGACTTGTTACAGCTACCCAGAGTGGTAAGAAACCCATCATCTTTTGAAAAGGTAGGAATATTTTTTAAAAGAAAGGACTCATGAATTTAAAAGTAGCATTTTGCCACCTAGTGTCTAGAAAATGAAAATCAACTGTGAAGAGAATTAGCAGAAGGGACTAGCCTTTCATCAGCAAGGGCCAGCTCTGGATTGGCAATTATCTGAGATTCTCTTAGAACCTTGTAAACAGAAATCAAATTCAATCATGCCTTAACTGCCAGCAGACATTGAAGAGTCCTTGCCTCAGAGAGTATCATCATCAAATACATTAAAATGATAGCTCCAGAAATTCCCTCTACACTCCAGTAACCGTTTCTTCCCTCTCTTTCTCTGAATAATAACCAGATTTTAGAACAAAGCCATATTGCGTGTCAGAACTGCCTGAGAGGAAGCATAAACACAACTCTCCGTGTAACAGTTTCCTCCATCTACATCTGGCAGTAACAAAATTAAGACTTTTGTCACATTTCTTGATGGACAGAATTCAAGGACATCATTCGTGTCACCCAAAATAAGACTGTAGCTTTCTCTGAATAGGCATTTGTTTTTAGCTCTAACTTGAGGTATGATACTCCATGGGCCAGGCCCATCAGTGGGTTTATTGTAGATAAGATCATTCCTGCTGATACAACTCCAGGTTTGATAAACCAGAGCTTTCTTACAATTTGGTACTAAATTCCGTACAGAAACAGACTTTCTGTTAGTAAAGAAGATTACAGTTGCTACTAGTATAATTTTATTTACTTGATCATTGTGACAGCATTAACTGCCTCTACTCTAGTTCCTTCTGGATTTGTCCTAAGCAGCACTGAATCTGTCAATAGTTTTTCTCCCCCATATTTGGAAGAACTCTGTCAGATGGCACTGAGAAGAGCTGAGGGGTGTGAAGGCAGACCTAGCAATGCAGACAACAGAAAATATTACAGATAAAAATCAAAATAACAATCTGCAACAACACTGCATTGCCAAGTACTACAAAATGCAAATGTATGTACTTCAGGAAAATTTAGTTTATTATGGCTGGTCTGATTGCTATTGCCAAATAATTCTAAAAATAAATAAAAATAATAATTTAAAAAAAAAAAGTGCCTAAGTACATAGGCACTAAAAGACAGGCACGTCACTCCAATCTCCCTTTTTTTTGTTTTTGGCTGTTTTTTGGTTTGTTTTGTTTTTTTAATAGAATAGTATATACACATTATGATACTGTATTTACATGATGACAGACTACTACTTCCACAGAATCCATTCAGTTTCTTTAACACTGAATCCACTACAGTCTCTAGCACCACTCTTGCTATAATAAAAGAACCTTCAGGATGGGTACAGTGCTAAATAAAAGCAACCCCATAAATCTATCCTGCACCTTTGGTGTCTCTTCTTCACTCTTAACCCAGTGTCTATTATTTTCATTTGTACATCATGTCTAAATTTAGGGCTGACAGAGCTCTAGTTGTTTACACCAGCTGATCTAAGATCTAGCCCTTTGCACAGAAGTTTTATGGGTCATGTATAATGGACCTAGATCCATTAGTTGTGTAGCCTTAAGCTCATTTGGAGAAGCCAACAAATAGTAATAGTCCCCAAGTTTATCTCCTCCTTTAATGAGGATTCCTTCCCCTACAGGATCCTGGCTAGGAGAAAACCTCTACTACTTCTGAAAGGTGATTGAAGAAAACCATGAAGTACCATCTTATATTTGAGAGGTACAATTAGTTTCCCAGGGACTTACTCTCCACAGAACTAGATGACAAGTCAGTACATCTTGCAATACAGTTATTGTGCATCTCTGGCCCAGCCTAGTTATTCCATTCTGAAAATTAAACAGCAGTCACAATTCCAGTATGATCCTAGCATATCACTAAAAAGTACATAAAAATGTCTTCTTCAAACAACAAACAAAACGTTATCTAGACTGTACTTTTCTTCACCAGTCATAGCCAATTTTTCTTAAATTAGTATTTACTATGATGGCACTAGGAATAAGAAGGGTGGAGCACTAAGCATGATGGAGTAGAATTATTGCAAAATTCATATTTTAAGCTCCAAATCTGCTGATAGAGGAAAATCACTGAAGTGACAGTCACTGAAGAACAGTAATGTATAAAACAAGACAACGTCACTTTGATTTGATCTGGACCAAACTGAAAAACCTGCATCTGCCTCTCCAATGACGCAGAACAGATTTTTCCTGTTGGCATTATATTTTTCATATATTCTCAAAATATGTTTTTCAGATACCAAGCAGGGTCATCAATCTACTCTTTGCAATAAAAGCCTCCGCTGGAGACAGATGAAATGACAGAACATATCTGAGGATACAGCAAGTTCAGCCAATAGATAGAACAACACTGGCATCTAAGGAGTTCAAGGTTAATTCCCTTTCTGGAATTAAACAGCAAATGGTACCAGAGTCCAAGCAGGAACTGGGAACAATGCCATGACCGATGCTCTGTTTTTCCTCTATAGTGATCTAAAAATAACCTTTTTGGATGTCTGATGAGAAAAACACCAGCCTGTAAAGCCATGGATACGTATTTCACCACTCCTTTAGCCAAAAACAAGGAAACTAAGATTGAAGAGAGGATCTGAAACAAACCAATGCAGACACATTCACTGTAGTACTTTTGTGTTTTCTTTTTTTCCACAGTTCTAGTCTCAGAGAATAAAAACCTTAGAAAGGAGCTCAACCTTAACAGTCACACTGCCAGATTACAGGTTGTGCGTTTCCGTGCTACTGTGTATCCTACAGCACCTCTCCTTAAACAGCACATACAAAGAAAAAGGACACCTTCTCACATCAGCTTCATAAGCCCAAACAATAAGGACTAAAAGCCTTTCATTTCTAAGTCACTTGTTTGATCCCAGCAGAGTTCACTCCGAAAGACAGCTAAGAGGTACCTTCCCTCCCCATTCAGCTGCCAACTCTTAGAGTGCTGGGTTTAGGGGCAGAATCCCAGACTATTAAAATCAATGGCAATGACTGCAATTACATCCAAGGTATCCGTTTGAAAAGATCTTCTCTCCAGTACTTTGACAGGTTGTGTTCCCTCTTCTAAGTGTAGAGGTTGATGTAAGAGGGGAAAAAAAAAAAAAAATCAACAAAACAAACAAAACCTACACCACTCTATTCTGACGTTTCTCTCCCCAAAAGAAAACTTCAATGTCAAACAGAAGAACTTAAGCTATAAAGTGATTTCAAAATAACAAATTCTCAGCCTGTATTTATTTACATACTTAGGAGCATAGACAAAGAGGACCCAAATCAAATAATTTAATATTTAAAACAAAACGCACAAAAATTTCCCCAAAATTATGATTTTACTTTTTCCTCCTGTAGACAGCATTATCTGTACTTAAACACAAGCCAAATACAAATCGATTTACATACTGAATAACACCACAGAAAGTTAAGGATTTATTAATGTGGCCAAATGGTGAAATAAAAACCCCAAATACCGTCATTCCACCGTTTCAATTTTATGCTGAACTTTACTTCGTAATTTATATTAAGACCATAACTGATAAAACATTCATAAAAGAGCAGAGTTGTCATCAAACTCAAAGATGATGAAGACATCTTGGCAACAGACAAGAAAAGAACAATACAATAATCAAAGCAGCATGGACATTTTGTGCCACTATTATTCCATCACCATATCCTGCTATCAAGTTACTTCGAATAAAAGCAGCAAGATGCAATGCCTTCTCTTATTTTTACCTGTGGAATACTAAAATTTACATTTTAAAAACAAAATGGAGAGCCAAGATAATTTTTCAGAAAATGTAATCTTTCAAAGTAAACACCTTCTCCAGAGAAAAACTAGAAAAAGGTGACCCAAACTGAAGTGAAGTAGTTGATAAATGATTCAACTGCTTCCTGGAAAATCATTTTCAGTTATAAAATGTTCAAAACAGCTCCGGAGTTTTAATTCTCTGCTATGCAAGACAAAAATATATTTTTAGGAATAAAAAAATAAACTCTGTATCCTGACAGCTACAGAGAGGCAAATTCCAGCAAGTGAAGTGCAAGCCTGGAGAAGTCTCACAGTACCATTCTGCATGACAATAAGCCAAACGCTCAGCTCCAGAGTGTTGAAAAGGAACATCTCCCCCCCACTCCCAGCCATGTGCTTTTGGACGTATCTCATGCTGACACCAGTAAGCACTGGACTCCTCTGTGTCTTTCTACACCTCTATCTTTCTACACCAGTAGGAAACAAACCCAGTAAGCAAATAAGGAGTCCAGTATGGATGGTTTTCTACTGCATTGGGTCATTAAGCATCTTGCGGGAGGATCTGACAGTCATCAGGACTGACAGACAAGAAAAAGGACTGGAAAGTATAATGGGCAATAGCAAAGTCAGCACCCTCCCTCTGGGAGGCAAGGAACCATTGCCAGTCTAGAGCTGGCTTTGCCACTAATTTATCCTGTGGCATTGGTCATAATGCTTAATCATGGCTTATTTATCCACTTGAAAATAAGCACAGTTGTCACGCAAAGATGCGGTGAGAGCTGAAGTCTGGAACTGCCACTCACTGAACATGAAAAAGATAAATTATTATTACTGCATTTTCATATGTATAACATATGGCTGTCTGGGGAAAAAAAAACCAAAACAACAACCAAACAAAAAAAACCAAAAACAAAACAGAAGGTGTGTGATTTCATCACAGTCAAGGTTACAGATATGTGCAGGTGGGGACTTAACAGGCAGTTTCTGAAGAATAAGAAGGTAAAAGTGAACAGGAAAAATTACATTCTATCATGACTGAGTTCCAAGTAAAATCAAATGGAAATCAGCTGTCTATTTATAATGGAGAAATAGCCCCTAAATCTTACTGCTAAACAAGCCAGTGTTGAAAGCTGAACATGTCTCTCTTTTGTGTCTCATATCCTTCTGAAACAGGGGCCTGTTATAGCAAGCTCATTCATTGCTCCTCAGAGAACTAGTTGGACAGCTGAATCACTCATGAGCTGAAGCTGCAGTTGATCTGAGTACTTATTTTCAAGGAAAAGTGTTTTTTCAAGAGGTACAAAATACAGTATTTATTATTTTGCATTATGCTAGCTTTCATCTAGCAACTGAAAACAGCAATAGTATCTCATTACAGTAGGGTCAGAAGGTAAAACTCTCTCCCTTGAATACCTTGCTGTGCTCAAATCCTACAGATGTCTAAACACATGCTTAGACAGAGTAAGTCAGGATAAGCAAGAATACATTGACCTCTCAGCTCGATAGCCTTTCCTATCTGACAGTCTATCGATGGCATTTTCTAGAGACTGTGAATTTTCAATCCTAAATCTTCAGTGTTTTATCAGGTAATAAAAAGGGGAGACCAAAAGAAGGGGGTGTGTGTTGGGGAGGGGTGTGGGGTGTTCCAGTATCATACCATACCATCACAATGCATACACCTAAAACCTGCTGAATTTGAACAAAGTCTTTGAATTTACTTTGGTATGGTCAGAATCTCAGATGCAAGGCCTCATCTAAGCGATGCATACAGGATATCTGCAAACAACTGCTTTTTAATTTAATGGAGCACAAGGATTCCAGTATCCTATATAGTTTTGAGAAACCCACACTACCTTTGTCTTGCACTGTTTCTAAGATTTATCAATAAATGACATCGATAATGATGCCAACACATCAGCAAAACCTACCAACTCTCTGTTCAGATACTGCCATGTATTAGAGAAGTCAGAAAACTGTTTTACTGCAGACTCTGAACAGACATTTAATAGATCTCTCTTTGTAAATAAAATCAATTATTTTAAAATTATACCTTTTCATGTGTAAGCAAGATATAACATCTCTACTGAACTTGTCCTAACTAGTACTAGACATTCCACACATTTCGCATGTACTAGGATGTCTAACTTTGTTTTATCAAACTATAATATTAAATTTAAATAAAGAAAGTACTACCACTGCACTGTTAACCCAGCAACATATATACATACCTGATAAGTAACACTCTTCTTTCCATCATCACTTGTTTGAGGCAAGGTCAAAGGTCCAGAAACTACCCAAACATCCTCAAATCTCTCGGTCAATTCCCGACAATACATTTCCATTCTGGAACATATTTATCAGATAGGGTGAAGTCAGCTGGGAAAACTTAACACAATAATCTATAAAACACACTGTGAAGGGCAAGATACACTACTGATGGTTTGGGAGCATTTTTCTAAACTCATGTGACTGACT
>BJBW01018058.1:0-12662 GCA_004320125.1 Scolopax mira | reverse complement strand
CTGCCCCATCCCTGGAGGGGTTCAAGGGCAGGTTGGAGGGGGCTTGGAGCCACCTGGTGTGGTGGGAGGTGTCCCTGCCCAGGGCAGGGGGTGGCACTGGATGATCTTGAGGGTCCCTTCCCACCCAAACCATTCTATAATTCTATGAATCAGGGGGGTGAGGTGAAGCTCTCCCTGGGACAGGGAAGCCTGAGATGGCCAGGTGAGCAGCCTGTAGCCACTGAGTCACCCACCAGCCCATTCACCCGCTGCTGGTTAATTATTGATGAGCCCACTCTGCAAAACTGCCTGTGAATAACTCCCAAACTTCCCCAACATCGTTTGCCAAGCCCAGCACGTGGCAGGGGGGCTCACAGGCTGCCCGACCCCCCCCCTCCCCGATTTCAACTTTCCCACCACAAACCCATATGTGGGAGGGGGGAAGGCACATGACCCCCCCCTTGCGCAACGCTCCGAATTAGCTTTTTTTTGCTTAATGGCTCCAGAAGAACCACGTTTGCCAAAGTTTCTGCAACATAAAGGAACAATGTCAAACGGAGCCGAGGCCATTCCTGGGTTTCAGTTGATGTTTACAGGAAGCTTTGCTCTAACGCCCTGCGAACAGAGAGAGCAACAAAAGGAGGAGGAGGTTAGTAAAAACAAACAAGTTTTCCATTCTTAAAACTTAGAAAATAGACTTAGAGAAGGCTTTTCTCAACTTGTGATAAAAAGAGAGCCGGGTTTCACAGCAACGGTGGGAATTGTGCAGTCTGAGCCCCCGGGAGGGGCCACGAAAGGCTGTTCCCAGACCACTTGTGTGATCTTGCCCTGCACGGCGTCTCCTTGCCTTTAAAATGATCTGTTTATGAGGTCAGGAACAGTTTGGCAACTTATTTCTTTCGTGCTCGTAAGGCCTTCCTCATCTGAGGATCTCAGAGCAGTTTATAAACATGAATGAAGCCACGAAACACTCGGGCAGGGCCCAGCCTTTCCTACTTGTCCAACCAGTGGGTGATGGCAACCACAGCTTGCCCGGGTTTGGGCAGGAGAGGAGGTTTCCGTACAATTTGGGGAATTTCCTTTAAATCCTGCTGTGGCAGGTTTGAAATACATAGAAAAAAAAAAAAAATAAAGATGGAAATATTTTCTTAAAGACAGCGTTAATTGCAAACCATGATCCTGTGTCATGATGCAGGAGCATCCTCTTGTCATGGCGGATCCCAAAGCCTGGCTCTTACGGGTGGAAGCACAAGAGGATCCTGCCAGGAGCTGGGAGCACAGGATGCTCCTGCTCCCCATCACTCCCAAAGGAACCATTCCAAAATTAACCCCAGAGGTAGCCAAATTCTCCAGAAAACACCCACTTTAATTGCCTTCTCATTAGGGAAAAAAAAAAAAGGTATTGGATAGTGTTTCACAGAGGGAAAGAGTTGATGGGGCAACACTTGGAAATAGTAGAGGAAGCCCCATTTTTCAGGTAAAATTCTGAAATGCCAGCAATTTTACAAGCTGCTCTGCCAGGGAGGGAAGCCCTGGCCCAGTGGCACGGAGAGGAGCGATGCTGGGGATGTCCCCGTGTCCTTGCCGTGAGCCTGGTGGCAGGGACAAGGACATGGCCATCCCTCCCTCCCCAAGCCCTGCTCCATGCTCAGGATCTCAGAGTCTGGATTTCTAAATCATATCCAAAGGGCATAATTCAGTCCTTAATGCATTGATAGATTTTACTTCCCTCTCCATCCACTTTTTGGACGCATTTAATTTTAACCTGCGCTGCTCGTTACTCTCAGGGGTTAATTCTGCCAGGCCTGCTCTTGTGGTGACCTTCTGAGTTTCTGAGGTGGTTCTTTCTGTTTTGATTTGTTCTGGGTTTGGGGTTTTGGTGTGTTTTTTTTTGTACCCAAGAGCTGGCAGCGCAGACCGGATGCGTTCTGCAATGGGCAATCAGCTGATTGCTGAGCACTCATTAAGCACGCGCGGTGGCGTGGGCTGTGTCTCTGACACAACCCCCATCCTCTCCCCGACTTCAGCATCCACACAGGTGGCTGTGTGCCTTCAGAGCTAATTAAAAAGTGTGCATTTGCATATTCCAGGCTGTCTTGTTAATGACACGCTTAGGGGCACGGGATGGCTGGATACTCCTCAGTCTCGTGTTGGGATGAGGATCCCAAAACGACGTGCAGCGCCCAGTTCTGTTTGCACACGGACAGGTTTTGTAAAGGCATCCGCAAAAAAATCATCTATTTTGGGATCTGCCAGTCGTGAGGGACCATCAAAGCCGGAGTTGTCCCAGCAACAGCCAGTGTGATGCCAGTGATAGGGATGCAGACAGATGCCAGTCTGGTCCCGGCTCAGGCGCTGTCTGGGCGCACAGCATGGACAGGGGACGTGAGGCACAGCAGGAGGATGAACTTGGGAGAGGAAGCATCTGATCCCGAATTTGGCTCGGGCTGGGAATCAATGGGGGGGGCCCGACAGCTGCATTCTTCCCCAGCACGTGGCTATTCAGGCACGGGGACATTGCCTGGAGACCCATACGGTGCTGAAGGGAGGGATATGGGTGGAAAAAACATGGTTTAGTGTCTAAGGCCACAGGAGCTCCCCACGTGACCCACCACTGAACAAATCCACTGCTTAGAGGCAAATTTACTGGAGCACTTATGCTGGGGGGGATAGGTGAGTAGGAAAGGTGGTCCCAGAATGAGCCTGATCCACCTGCCTCTGACGTTCTGCCATGAAAGAATAAATGGGCAGGAGCTGCTCCACCACAACAAGCCCCAGCACAGAGGAGCTGCTCCACCATGGTGAGCATCAGTGCAAAGGAGCTGCTCCATCATGGTGAGTATCAGCACAGAGGAGCTGTAGAGTTCCCTTCTAGAAACAGGGAATCAAGAACTGTGGCAAAGGAGCCACAACATATAAAAACCTATGCCAGGGCCAAGCAGTGTGTGGGGAAATATCCAAAGGTTGGGTCTTCTGGCTGCTACAGAAGGAGCTACCCATCCTGCTGGCACAAACCTGCCCTGGCAGAGGCTATTTTTAGCAGGAGAAGCCAAGACCCTCTGGGCAAGGTCCATTAAGCTGCTGAAATTGCCTCTCTGCATCTGGATGACTGCTGGATGTAGGGGCTGGGTGGGTGCTGTGCATGTAGGAAGTGCATCCTGCTGTCTTGGCTGCCTGATCTCTTTCGTTCTTTCTCCTCCATGCAAGAAAGAAGAATCCCACTGTGTAACAACAGGTAAAAGAAAATAAAATCTATGATGACAAAAAAGCCCCATATTCCAGTTAACAACATCAACTTGTTTCCAAGGGCGCTGCGACAGCCGCGCACGAAAAAGTGTCTGAGATGCTTTTATGAGGAAACAAGCGCCTCAGCTGAATAACAAAAGCCAAAGAAAACTTAACAATAATGAATCAAAGCCTTTAAAGAGCAAGAGCGTGTTCCATTTAAGTGGCATCAGACCGTGTGTACAGTAGATTTTGTTATTAAAAACACACAAGCTTTTCCACACTTGTTTAATGTACCAAGGGCACGGCGATTCCAAGTTTATTCATCTGCTGAGCAGAGATGTAAAAACACAGAATATTAACACTTGAAAGAGCATGATTCTCACCAACTTCCTTCATCATGAGCATCACCTAACAATAAAAGCAGAAGAACTGAGGGGGGGTGAGTCCTGGTGTACATCTTGAAATGCTTTCTACAGAATTATTTTCAGCATTTCCCTGTTCAGTCAGTTTCCCTGTCTGCGTGACTCCCACACGGAGCACCAGGGGAGAGAGTCCACTATAAAAAAAAATAAAAGAGAGAGGAATAAAATATTTCAGCAAACCACAAAGTAAACTAGAGGGCAGCTGGAGGAATAGAGAGCATCCAGTCAGACACAAAACAAAGCCAGAAGCTTTAGCAGCTGCTTCTGTGGAAAAAGCTTCTGGATAGTTACCGAAGTGTCCACTTCGGACAATATAAATTGCCCTTTAAAACATGTTACAAAAGTTAAGGCTTGAGATTAAACATTACAACAACACATTGTTCCAAAGGTAGCCGGGGAAAGATCAACGCTGGCCACGAGGAGGGGGAGGCACCGACTTCCTCCAAAGCCCCAGGGATCCCTCACTGACACGGACACCAGACTCTGCAGCTTCTCCTGATCCTGGACAAATATCCGAGACACGTGGGCACGGGCTGCTCCCCACTCGGGGATGAAGAGATCGCCAGATCCAGAGTCTGCAAAAACAAGTTTAGAAATAACCTTTTTTTTCCCTAAACTATTTTTTTTTAGCTTTTTTTTCTAAGCTATTTTTCTGACCTCTTCTCTCATACTTCCTAGGAGTTCTCCTTAATCAATAGTCTCTGCAGGACTCAGGATAGCTGGCAGCACCCTAATATTTTCTTTTCCCAGGTTTTATTATGACTACGGATTTTATAATTTACGGTGGGATTTAGGTTTTTGCATTGTGGATGTCCTGTGACTTTTGTCATCTAGATCAGAAGTTCTATAGATGCTTTTGGGCTCTCTGTTCCTACACGACTTGGCACAGGCGGGTCCTACCCAGCCCCTCGTGGTTGGGAGACAGCACATCTCAGATACTCATCCCACCACAACCAGATAAAAAAAAAACAGAAAAAAACTTAACAGAAGATGTGACATTTAGTTCAATACTAAGGTGACAAAACCAAAGCTACAGGATTTGAAGAAGTGCAGAAGCTCCCCATTTACTCACGCCTGCAGCTCGATGCTGCAGAGGGTAAAGGAGCTGAAGTTAATAAACGGGAAAACTCATTGTCTTGAATCCTAGAGAACTCATCCCAACTTTCTGTTTCAGCCAGACAACATTAGTGTTTATTGCCTTGCTGTACAAATGGATTCATCCTTCCTTTTTGAAGCAAGTAAACAAATGAGCGTCGTTTTAATTCAGTCTGATTCATTCAGTGAGATTGTAAGTTTCGATGCAATTAGTAAATTTAAGACTGAGGGAAAGGCACTCCATTTTGCCTTAAAAAAAATGTGACAAGGGAGTTCGTTCCCAGCAGTGTGTTCGGGATGGGCAACGATGGCCCTGAACGTGGGACAACGGTGCCACCTGCAGACTGCCTCAAACCCTGGAAAACGGGAACTAAGTGGGAATTCCATCCCAGAGGCAAGACTGGCTACAGCCGGGTGAGGGATCTGCTAAGGAGATTTCATAATCAAAGAAAAAACACGGTGATCATGTAAAAGGTGATTTTAAAAGAAATGCTTCTGATGTACAAAAATAAAAACTCTGCCATCATTTTCAAAGAAACATCTGTGTGCTCTTCAAATCTAATTTATTTTCTAATATTCCTAATACTAAACATTGTATTTCACGCATATAAGTGTAATTTTTATCTTTAAGTTTTCATAATTGCATGAAATACATGGCCCCATAACACTGAGATGAGTGGGAAGAAAGTATCACTGAATCATACAGAAATCCTTCAGGAATCTTGTTCAAAGGACTTTCAAAGCCCTCCCCTTCTAACAGAAATGCAGCCCCTGTATTGCTCAGCTTTCCACAAGTTCTCTCATGGAGGAAGTCAAAAATAGGCTGTGACTAATGCGCTGACACGGCCGTGATGATGAGTAAGGCTCACGACTGCTCCGAGGTGCGGCTCTAAAACACATGACTCTGCATATTCCAAAAACCACACGGTACCAGGTGCAAAACTACTGACTCCCCCCCCTTCCCCAAGTTCATTTGAAGTCACAGAGAAAGCAGATACACCAGGCAGCGGTGCAGCTCCTGGGTTCCTGCAACCAGCTTTTGATAGAATCAAAGAATCACAGACTGGTTTGGGTTGGAAGGGATCTTTAAAGACCACCTAGTCCAACCCTCCTGCCCTGGGCATGACATCTTCAACTCCATCAGGTTGCTCAGAGCCCTGTCCAACCTGGAATGTGCAAAGAATGTATTTCACGAGTAAGCACTTTTCATAAATGGTTCAAAAACAGAACTTCCTAGTATTTGACAGGTAGGTGAAGAAGATTGATGTTGGAGCTGGACTCTTTTCAGCGGTTTCCAGTGATAGGACAAGGGGCAACGGGCTCAAGCTGAAACATACGAAGTTCCATTCAAATATGAGGAAAAACTTCTTTCCGGTGAGGGTGATGGAGCCCTGGCAGAGGCTGCCCAGGGAGGGTGTGGAGTNNGATGCTCCTGAGTGATGTGCTCTGGGCAACCCTGCTTTCGCAGGGGAGTTGGACTGGATGATCCCTTCCAACTCTGACAATTCCATGATTACGTTTAAATACATTTTACAGCAGTGACACGGAACACAGTAAAATTTTCAGTCCTTCAAAATCCTGCTATTTCCAGGATTGGTTTTTTGTTGTTTTGTTTTTTCCCCCCAGAAGTCCCTAAACAATAAGCAAAAGTCATTCTCGGTGACTGCTGTGACAAGGCCAGGAGCCCCTCGGGAATCCTCAGAGAGGGGCTTTTGAGGGAGCTTCTCCACCCTGCCTGTGTGGGAACCCTGATGGGCTATACCCCCCTCAGCCACAAGCCGCACGCTCCCAACCATCATCTCCTCAGCCATACCCTCCCCACAGCCACACTCCCACAGCACCAAGCGCCGTTCACCCCACGTCACCCCTCCCCACTCCCACCGAGGAGGCAAAGCCCGTGCTCTCAGACAGCTCTTAACAGCGGGTTTGGACACTGGGAAGGAGAAATATCGCGCAACGGCAGCTGCCTGGGGTAGAGGGGAACCCCGCCACAACCCGCCTGCCTGACAATCCCCGCCTCAAGATGGCGCCCGCGGTCAGAGACTCCACCCCGGAGTGGGTGGCCCCGCCTCCCCGTGAGGCCCCCGCCGCTCAGGGGTGCCCCACCGAGCGCCTGACGCCGCCGCGCTGCCGCCGCCGTTGCCCCCCCCGCCCCGTCCCTCCCCGTCCTGCCGCGTGATATCGTCTCCCTCCCGCACCCTCGCTACCGACCGGTGCGGCGTCAGGGTGTTGTTGCGGCGCTTTTCTCCTCCCGGCGGTCAGGCGCGGCGGGCAGCCTCGGGGGCCTGCGGCGGCGGCGGGGCGGCGGCGGGGCGGCGGCGGCGGGGCTGAGGAGCGGGCGGGAGGGAAGGAGGGGGCTGCCGAGATGCCGCTCTTCGCCCCCAACCCCTTCGAGCAGGACGTGGGTGAGCTCAGCGGGACACCGGGGAAGGAGGGTGGGCGGCGGCCGGGCCGGTGCCTGACGGGGCGGCGGCCTCCTCCCCGCGGCGGGGCCCTGGGCTCCTGTGGGGAAAGAGTAACGTCGGCCGGCGGTGGAGGCCGCCGTTCCGGGCCTGCTCGATGAGCGGTCCTGCCGCCAAGCTGCAGGGGAAAGCCGATGTGTTTCTGACAGGATTGCTGGCAGTCCTGCCGCCGTCCCGGCCTGCCCCGGCCGCCCTCTGCGGCTCTGACAGGGAAAGGGGCCCGGGGGGGGCCCGGCAGCCGCCGGCTCTGCCCAGCCCTCTTGGCGCTCTGCAGGTCCGGGGGGTGTTCTGTGGCCACTCTGAAGTTTCCCAGCCTCTGGGATGGCTCGTTACCTCCTGCCTTTCACGGTGGGTTGCTCGGTGCACGGGGTTTCCGTGGAGTGCAGTGGCCTGTAAAGCACGTCCTTTTGCGGGAGAGAGAACTCCAGGGTGAAAACCAGCTCTATTAACATTAGTAGGAACCCATTTTTATGCCTCTTCCAATACCTGATAACACTAAGGCGTCATCTAAGGCTGATCTGGGGGCATCAGGTTAAACCTGAACGGACATTTATTCCCATTACAAAACCATGAGGCAACTTCAGCTGGAGTTGGTGCTGTTGAGGGGATGAAGGCGATGACTCAGTTGTTTTGACCTGTGCTTTATTGAGCATCAAACTTGCTCCATGTATTGCTTTTTATTGCTTTTTTCTTTTTTTTTTTTTTTTTTTTTTTTAAACAATGGCTTTTCCGAATTAAAGCACTGGAAGAAGCAATTAGGCTAGATACCAGGGTCAGATTTACATTTCTTACACTGGAATTTTAGGTAAGAGAAGAATTCAACATTCTTGGGATTTTTGTCAAGGCTGGGGAAGTATAAAGATGGCTGTTGTGAGTGCTCCCGTTACCACACCATTTCTTTTCTGTTGGGTATGAGTCGGGCTGTTTTCTTAACATGTCAGCAAAGTTTGTGTAATTCTCATTCCCTTTCTTCTTTATCTTTTCACAAACCATTGTGAGGTTTTTAGCGTTGTCCTACAATGGAAGTGAAAGTAGGAACTTGCCAGACCAGCTACACACAGTCCAGTTACTTCAAACACCCTGTGAAGTTTTCTGTGTGTTTTGCCAGACTTATCTTTCACGTGGCTCTAACTAATGTAATTGCACAACTGGAGACTTTTTGAACTGGGGCCTCTCGCAGCTGGGCATAGTTCTTTGGCAAAACTAAATGCTTCAAGAACTTCAAGATTGTAATACTTAAAAAGTGGCACTCTCTCCACTTGCAGTTTCTTAATTTTTGCCTTGTATACACTGAGTGCAACTGTCTGCACTTGCTACAATTAAACAAATGCAACAGAGTAGGAACTTTGTAATTATTGAGGCCAAATCTTACAGTCCCTTGCCAGGAAAAAATTCTGTTTCCCATTAGGAGCTTTTGAAAGAGTTATTCCATTGTAAATTAGACTATCCAGAATATCCAATGTGGATGGTCTGTACTTTAACTTGCTGAATTTATGTGAGTGGTTTTTCCATGCTTTTAATATGCATCTGTCAGGATTTAACATTTTAACATTTTGTTTCCTTTATCATTTAAAAAAAGAAGAAAGGGGAATACCAAGAAAAGAGTTGAGCCCAGTCGATGCCCTCGTGCTACCAGAGGGATCCCTTTCCATGGCCCCATCTACCCAGTAGTTTTTTGGTGGTTTTTTTTATGCACCCTTGAGCTGATTCAGCTCTTTTTGGTGGAAAACTTATTTGTCAGAAGAAAGTATTAGGCTTGTGAGTTGGATGATCTGTGAAGGTGATGAGTTTGGAAGTTTGATGACTTGGATCTGCTTGGCAAAGGCTGGAAAATGGCAGTGGATGGAAGGACACCCCTAAAGGAGTGAATGGGAAGAACAGGACCCTGTATCGTTAGCAGCAAGAATGAGGTGGATCCAGCTCTCTCTTCAGACCATACGTCTAGTACTGCTCTATTTCTTGAGGCACTTTTATCTAGATAAGCACTCTTTTGCTTGGCCACAGCTGGTTTTGTTTTCTTGGTTCTAAACCCGAATGTTTGCTTTTCATCAGAGCTGTGCAGAGTCTTAATTCCTTGGCATCCGCTTTGGTTGCTTTGTGTCTAGCTGCAGCATCACAAAATTAACCTATGGAATAGTGTTTCAGAGGAGTGTGGTTTCTTTCATCTGTTTTTCTTATCGAGAGGATACCCCGGAACTTCAGTTCTTTAGAGCGTTAGAAGCTTTTTAATTTCCTGTCTAAATCTATTCATGGTTAGTTCGTGTGCACTTGCTGGTTTCCCAGCAGTGTCCTTCCTCTTAAATAACCTTCATCTCTTAAGTGGTTGCTCCTTCAATAGAGAACAAGCCTATTCCCTTTCATCTTTTGTTTAGATAGCTTTCTTTCATAAGACTGTTGACGTGATCAAGGGAGTAGGAAGTATTTTTCTGTGTAGCTTGACTGGCAGCCAGAATTGTACACGGTACCGTGGGTCGCTGATAACTCCTGTGATAGCGTTGCCTGTTTCCTTGTGTGTCGCTGGGCTGTTTACTGCTGTGTCTCATTCTAGGACTGTATTTGCCTTCTGTGGCCCTCAAGGGTTTACTTTTCCCCCCTACATGATGTACAACATAATATCATAGCCTCACTTTTTTTTGTTTTTAATTATATTCTGAGGGATCTTTTTGTTATATACTAATTAATGGCTGGTAACTTTCATTTTGATGCTTTCCAGGCTCTAGATTACAATCCTCTGTTAATCCCTCTCTGGTCTTTTCAGTGTTTTTCTTGTAGTTAGCAATTCTGTTTGTCAGACAATCTGCATGCTTTTCAGGTTATTGGCCAACTGACTCAATGAAACAAAATGTCAGACTCGCTTTTTCAGCAAAAGTTGTATCTCAGAAGGCCTTCTTAGTGAACTGGACTTAAATTGCAAAAAGTTATTTCAATATTCCACTTTGATCCAACTTTTTTTTAGAATATAATATTCAGTGACACAAGTAGGGACCTGGGATCATTACAATTAGGGTTGCCTTTTCGGCAAGGACCATGCAGTGTTACTGGAAATGCAAGTCATATGACTGTAGTGTCATCGTGTCTATAGTCACTAATTAAATCAAAGCTAGAATTTTCTAATTTGGCTATACAAAGCAAAGTAAACAAACAAAGGTGTGTGGGGTTAAATTTCTGGTTTTTGTCCACATGGTTCTGCTTGATCTTCTGAAAAACAGCAGTCTGGAGTAGTCCTCAATTTACTTTTTTCTATCTTTCACATTTTATAGATGAACACTGTTTTTTACATACTTAAAATCTTGTCCACGCAGGTATTTCAACCTTTACACAAAGCTATTCTCTTTCATATAGCTTTGGGGGGTAAATCAGTCTCTAGAAAATTTTTGTTTTAGTGAGCAGAGTCTTTAGTAAATGCCATATCGAATTGAAAAGTTCTTTGTGCTCAATCAGTGCTCGAGGGTTTGTTTTCTCTCTGTTTCTAGCACAGAAATTGATGCAGGTGGAAGAAAAAGTGATGTTCTAGTATTTTTTAACTGATGTGTTATTTGGTGTTGTAGGCAAGCTTGACCCCAGGGAATTCAGGACTGAAATACCAAATATTTTGGAAATTTGAAGGTCACATGTACTAGTCAGCATAGAGGTAGGGCTGTCACCAGACCAGGGTCGCTGATTTCACTGTGTCGGTGTCAAATGCTAATGTTAAATGGGCTATAGATTTCCAGCAGAAGTGCCCAGTGAGAGGTTTGTGTTGTGTAACAGTGTGATATGCTTTTGGTAAGAATCCCAGAGTCACGTTTGGTACCTTGGCAGAGATCTCTGCAGAACTTTTGGGGTGCTGGTGTCATTCTTGGGGGATCCTGGGGTGTGTTGCTTTTGCCTTTGCAACCCTGAAGGATCCCAGCAGCACACTTCCCTGTGAATGCCCATCTGGGATGCTTTGACTCCATGCCAACATCTTCAGAGACAGAGGACTTGATGTTTGAACAGATGTAAACAGGGAGGCTTTTGAGGGTTGCCACGTGTTGCCCAGTTGCAGTCCTCAGAGTATTTTCTTTCCTCTCTTTTGGTTCTTATTTCCATGTTTTACCCCTCCCTTCCTTGCAAAGAGTAGAAGCTTGAATGCAGTCAGGCTGGAAAGGACAACAGTCAGCTCTCCTTAGGGATGTTGTGTGGTAGAGAAAGAGTCCTGAAGAACTTGATCATGCTGTGCTGAAGATTTACCTTTTTTTTGGTTTTTTTTCTAGAAAAGCTGCTGGCTGTTTGAAGGCAGTGTCTTGACAAGCATTTCTTCTTTTGGCAGTAGTGTCAGCAAACAGTTCCCATCCCCTTCCCAGCTGCTCATTTTAGTGCTATCTCCCTCTTGCATTGGCATAGCTTTTCGTGCAGCTGCACAGCCAATCAGATCAGGGAACTGATCCAGTCAAAAACGATTAATTGTGGGGGTGTTTTTTTATTCTTTGTGAGTGTTTAAAAATAGACCAGGCAGCAATAAAAAGCAGCATATATTGCCTTTGTCTTTATTTCTGTAAAAGTAAACTCAAGTCTAGTGTTCCTTCATTAATTGGAAGACTACAGAGTATAAGTCATTTTCCTAAATCTTATATTCTCTTAGCACTGAAAAAATCTTGGAAAATGCATCTTCCAACATCTGTTTCCTCTGATCAAAGTCCATGGCTCGGCATCTGTGAAGTAGTTATCCTTCAAGATTATTCTTCAGCTGGAGCTCATGTTAAGCAAAAAGACCAGATGCTGTTAAATTTGTCATGCTGGAAGGAAAGAAAACCTTAAAAGTTGTAAGAGTTTGCCATAGGGCAGCCTTCATGTTCTCCCTGGGACCACGTCTGCTCCGAGAACAGGCTGCGTGGATCCAAGGGGAAGGATTTTTGCATTTCACGTGCCTCTGTGTGAACGTGCTGGTTGGGGGAGAGGAGAAAACACACAGGAGCTGTGAGTAGAGATCAGTGTTCAGGGTAGCTTTGCTGATCTTCAGGGTGTAGAGGTGTGGAATTCAAGGCTTCTCAGTGAAGCTTGGTAAACATTGAGCTTTCCCATGGACTGTGGAAGAGTTGATTGGGATGGCACGGGACATCTGTCATGGCAGGCAAAGCTGATGGTGATTTCCTCTAAGGAAAATACCCACCTATCCTCTGGCCTCTGAGTTTTTGTAGAGGACAGAAGTGACGCTTCTGTCTATGTAGGGAGGTGATTCTGCCATTCTGTTCTCCTGAGACACTCCCCAGTGCTGTCTCCAGCTCTGGGACCATCAACAGCAGAAGGACATGGAGCTGTTGGAGCGGGGCCAGAGGAGGCCACGGAGATGCTGGGAGGGCTGGAGCCCCTCTGCTGGGAGAGTTGGGGGGGTTCAGCCTGGAGAAGAGAAGGCTCCAGGGAGACCTTAGAGCCCCTTCCAGTCCCTCAGGGGGCTCCAGGAAAGCTGGGGAGGGACTCTGGATGAGGGAGGGGAGCCCTAGGAGGACAGGGAAGG
>BJBW01018051.1:1442-29701 GCA_004320125.1 Scolopax mira | reverse complement strand
GAAATAAATCACAGTAAGTCCAATGCACATATGAAAAAAAAAAGAAAAAAAAATATTCAAAAGAGCAAGGTTCTCTCCATAATCTTAATCTCCTGTCTACTTAACTGCAAAGCCACTCTTCCTCACGTGCTGAGTGGTATATGAGAATCTTAAGAGCTTATTACAAAAAACAACATACACAACACCACCACAAAGAGTAGGTTGGGGTTTGGTTTTTTTTTTTTTTAAAAAATAAGGTGGTCCCAGTGAGAGTAATTGTTTTGGGGTAGTTCCGAGCTGTACTGAATAAACAGTTAATGCTTCAGTGCTACCTGGTGCCTGTGTCCTTGTTTGATTCCCTGGGGAGGTAACGCAGCATTTCCTCCTGCCCCCGGCCTCAGAACAGCACCCCATGACACTGGATGCCTCCTTCATCCCTGGGCATTACCTAGGTACAAACATGACAACACTTAATTAATTACACTACCGAAATTAAATGACCCTATAGAAGATGGTAACTGTGTTATGTACATTACAGCAATTAATTCATACCTACTAGTAGTTTAAGAAGTGTGACATCTTGTAGATTTTTAGCAAAATGCAGCTGGGCACAGAAGTGTCCCTGAAGCTCACCTTCAGGTGACCACCCATAAGATACCAGCTCCCTGCGTTGCTGCAGCACTGCCTGAGGGCACCAAGTCTGCTGGTGTTCCAGGAGAACATCCTGCTACGGCTGAGCCACTGGAAATGATCCTTCCTTATTAAAACCTAAAGGAAAACACATGATAAGATGCAGCATGTTGAAAAAAAAAAACAAACCAACCACCACACCTGTGCAGTTCCTTTGGAATATAAGTAAGTTCTATAACTTCTAGAAAGAAGTTGAGAGACAAAACCAGGACCAGCTGCCAGAAAGGACAGAGTCCAAAAGCACCGTTACTTGCTCCATGGCAGGTGCTCAGGATTTGAAGATGGGTAAGGTTCTTCCTTCACACCTTCCTTAGAGATCCTTGCCAGTCCCCTGAGAGAAATCCCAGCAGGGTTTGGGTTTGCTTTGTGCTTTGAATTGAAGAGCTGCTGCACGGGTACAGCAACGAGTCAATGCAGAAGACATGGCACCGTGAGCTAAAGGGAAAACAAGGTCTCAGGTCCGAGATGAGAACGATGCTCAGAAAAGACAGGAGAAGCAGTGAAGCAGTGTGCTTGACAGAGACGTGTCTACTTGCCAAGAAAGAGCCAGACAGTTGATGCTGAACTGGGAGAAGGATAATGACTAAAGTGGTCGTCATCACCCTGGCACTGGCATGGCAGTTACAGGCAGGACTCTGCTCCTGGGGGGCAAGTGGGAGCTCTGGAACCCTCTGACTTCAGAGGCATTTCTAGTTCTGGCAGCTCAAATCTAAGGCTCCTGCCAATAAAAACTTGGCACGTTATTATCTCGGAAATCCACGGATTAGCTTATGAGGCTGGAATCCAACCCCCCACCCCCCCCCCAGTTGCGCATCAGCAGAGAACAGGACATGCAGCACTGCCTGAGGACATACACACTCATCACCAGCACCACACTGGTCGTGGGTGCTTACCCAGGCACGGAGAGACAAAAGGAAGCCATCTGGCACATTTCCCTTTGAGGTGCTGTGACGTACAAACGTACAGATGGGTGAGGGCCCAAACTCTGTTTCTGCAGAAAGCCTCTAGGCAGGTGAAGGCTTCTCCAGCTTTTGGGGCTTCAGTCTCTGCTTCAGAAGCGATTTTGGTAGAGTCCACAGTCACCAAATGGATATAACCTACAATGATTCAACAATGTATTGAAAAGGCAAACACTGGAGTATGGACATTCAGAACACCTTCTACACCATGTTCATCAATGGTGTTTAAAAGCCCCAAC
Organism: Scolopax mira; assembly: GCA_004320125.1. NCBI lineage: Eukaryota > Metazoa > Chordata > Aves > Charadriiformes > Scolopacidae > Scolopax > Scolopax mira. The sequence goes on along the minus strand of BJBW01018051.1, from coordinate 27,834 downwards.
AGTCAATGACTACCTCAAGCACAGTCCTATTTCTTGCTTGGAAATCAGAGACCATTTCAACTCCTGCACCTACAACAATGCTCACTTTGTCTGGAGCTGTTGCTCCACATGAGCTACAAGACACCCTGAGTAAGTTAACCCAACCCAGATCACTCTTCAGATGATTGAGTTCAGCTTTTCACCATCTTCAGCGTGCAACTGCTGCCAGATGGCCTGCACAGCCAATGCTGCTGGCTTGATGAACTTAGGATAGAAAGGGCAACAAGGCACACCTGCTTCCAGAGAAGACACAGATTCAAATGATAACTTATGGGTAACCAAACAGGGGAGCATCAGAAGCTGAACCCGGAATTTGTTCAAATTGCAGAGCAAAGGTTCAGAAGTTCTCTTAATGCTGTGTGATTGCTACAAGGAGACAAGAATCTGATGGAAAGATAGCGCAGTTAATTTTTCATTTATGTGAGGATTATAAAGCTGTGGCCATTTTGGGACTGAGAAGAAATTGAGATTATTTCTTGGATAAATTGTGTGTAAGAAAAAAAAAGTTACAGCAAATACAGCACTTGCATTAGAAAGATCTTTCCTAAAATGGGAAGAGGCAGCATACAAATGCAAGTTCTTGTTGTTCTTGATAGATTAACAAAGTGGCTTGAAATCTAGTGACATGCAGCTGACTTTCTTATTAACAACTTCTCATCCCACATGAAGTTATAAACTAGTTTACATACAGGTCAGAAGAAAACATCTTGAGTAGAATTTCTCTCAACGATGATTTTTTTTAAAAAAACCAAACTTGTATGCTGCCCATGCAATCGCATGGTCAATCTCATGTGCAGAGCTCAGATGGAATTCAGAGGGGTTCAGCTGGCTGTGGGCTGAGACAAGCACCTCTCCAAATCTTCTAACAGCTTACAGAAAAGCAGGACAAACCACAGTCACAAGAAGTGTCTGAAGGAAGCCTCTCTTAGAGAATATCTTAGAGGTATCAAGAAATCTGTCTTTACGGATATGATCTAGCCCAGAACTGAAGCAAAGCCAAACTCTCTTGCTATAGAAAAAAGCGTAGCACAGCCAGTGGCAAATACTTAAATAAAGTTGTATGTTAAAGCTTCAAAAATCAGAAGGTATCTGATTTTGGGTCAATAGTTTCAGAGGCAAGAGAAGAATCTTGTAAGCAGCCCTAGTTACTCCTGTCCCTAGTAAATAAAGCGATGCATAAACCACAGCTGGATTCCAAGCAACATCAAAGTTCTTCTCTAAAAGCCTTCACAGATTTTTAGCCAGGATGCCTCTAGAATCTGATGCTGTAGATGTAAAGAATGAGGATGGACAACTTGGGAGAATAATGAATTCCCTAATGCCCCAGAAACAAGGGAAATGCTCCAGCTCTTCACTGAAAGCAGGCAAATGAAGAGAACTTCTCCATGTGCCTGAAGAAGAAAACGCAGAGGGCTCTGATGCCACTGTGTGAGTGACTGAAATTGAAGAAGCAAGAATACCATGAGAAAAATATTAAAAACACATCCTGAAGAGACTACAGGAGCCTTGTGATGAACTGGAGAGGGCAAGGCATTCTTGTACCAGAACAGTATGTTTCGGTATAAATATCCGGACAGTTCACCATTTGTGGACAAATCTTAAATGCTAGAGAGCTCATGAGTAGGATACAAGCTGAAGAGACGTTCAGATCTGTGACCAAATAATCACCTTTTTGATTTCTCTTCTGCTTAAAGGAAACAGACTTTGAATGTTCTTCTTGGGAAGAACTCTGATTACATCAAATTTCTTCATCCTTCCTCATCATCATCTGCTATCAGAATTAGCAGAATATTTATCAACCATACAGGTCATATGGCTTTGCTCCACTCTGGCCTTGTTTGAAAGAAAATATTTGTGGTTTGCTTACTGGTTCCCCTGCAATGCTCCCAGTGATGTGGAGACTGTCAGAGAACCTCAAATTGGGTGTAACCCTGCAAAGCCTTCGCCAAAATATTACCGCTAACGTTTCGCAGCTCGTGTTTTGAAAAGATTTTGGATGCACAAATGATGTTGTCCTTTAATACATGAGGCTGTAGGAGAGAAATGGCTTGTGTTCTCACCAACTGAAACACTCAGCAAGGTAACACCATGGTATTTGTACCAGGTGCAGTAGCCTTACTAGAGACAAGCAAAGACAATCAAAGAGCCATCAGTGATTACCAAAAAGTCACATCAAATGAAAGCCAGTCACAACCTCCCTAAAAACTCCTGACTGCCTTCAAATTGGACACCTCATCTAATCAAAATATCGTTTAATCGTATAAACATTTCTCAGCACACACTAAAAACGACAGTAAAAATTAAGTTTTACTTAGAGCTTACGTAAAATTAATTTCCCTGATGGAGATTTGAAAATTGTAAACAAGTTAAAAAGGATACATCGCAGAATGAACTACCACAGCATGAAAAAGAGCATCTGCAGAGCAGTTAGTAAAAATAGTCTGCATTTTGCTGAGAACTAGCTGTTTTGAGAGGTTTTTATTTATCTGAGCAGTCGAGTTCAACACTGAAGTTCGGCCTCTGCCAGACTGGCCATTGTTTATTTATAAAGCCCTGTTGATTATCTAGGTCACATAGCAGTGGTTTTGCTCCCACCTTGTGTGCTAGAGAAGAATTCATAGAAAATAACAATCACTGGATCTCTGGTATGAAACCTGAATCTAAACCACTCATGCTAAAATCCAAGACATTTTCATGATCTAAAGTTGTGAACAAATTAACCATCAGCAGATTTTTTACAAGTATTTTTATGAGTGAGAACTGTCTGTGTCTGGGAATTTACACCTTGTAATAGATGCCGTACTCTCTTGGACAAGCTGGTGCTTTGCTTGGGCCCTATCAAACAGCTTCTCACTCTATGTCTCCAAATTGATTTATTCCATGTTTAACATGACCCCTTAGAACCATAGTCTGGCACTTGGTTAGCTTTCCAGCAAAGACAACTCAAACAGTGGAACATGCAAACATTGATAGCATTTTGACCAAGACCTCTGACCACTGAAAGCTGAGCTGAGAAAAAAAAAACATACCTTTTTCTTCTAGATGTAATAAACTTCAGCCTGACATCCCCGGATGAATGGATGGATGTGGTCCTGCTCAACCTGGCAAAACCAAAACTGTCTCTTCACTGGCCTTTCTGGCAGCCTTTGCTTCTTTCAACAAATGCTTCTGATACACAACCTGGAAAACATCTTCAAATTAGATATTTGGTTTAAATTGTACTGAAGTCAAAGTATTTTTCCTTATACATCACAATACAAACACCTCTATTTACTCCTAAAAAGCTGTAATGACTATTATAGCACGTGTTTATTTGCCTAAGCATCAAATTTCCAGCCTTCTCTCAATAATGGAAATAACATTTTCTCTCACCACAGAAAGTCCTTTTTTCCCCATGCACAATAATTCTGATTGCTTCTATAAAGACCTTTATTTTAAGTCTAATAACATAAACTGCTACATCTTTGCTTTCAAGTCCCCTATAGCCTTTCTTTACTGTCAAGGACAGCCTTGCTAGACTTTCAATAGCTTTGCTCTTTCTCTCAAGTTGCCTTTTGTACTTGGCAAAAGCTCACACACACACAAAGAAGCACTTTATTTTCCTCCTTCAAATCTTTCTCCATTAGAATGTCATCAGAGATAAAAGACAACAGAGATAGTGAAAGGCATAACTACAGAAAAGGAGTCTAATAACTTTCTCTGCTTCTAGAAGTTATCTGGAAAATTAGTTTTGGAAGGTATCAAAGATCTTCCAGTATAATATCATGTTAATAAACAGCACTTTTATAATGATTTCCCCTATGAAAGGGTTGGTTACCGAGGTTTTTTTTTTTTAGTTTTACAAACTCTGTATCTAATGCCCAGATAAACTCCATTCCGTTACAGAAGTGGAAATTTTTTGTAATGGAATGTGTAAGATGTGTGTGTGTGGATTTTAAGACCTATTCTAAAACATGCTCCCAGAGAAAGGGCAGGGGGTTCCTCTGGGACACAGTCTTAAGTCTAAATGATGCACCAAAATTTGCCCGCTGATGCTACATGAAAATCCATGATGCAGAAGAAGTATTCTTGAAAATATGACTACTGCTATCAACAAAACCAGAGTTTTGGCTGCCAGGATACGTCTAAAGTAAGTCCTTGTTGCTGGTAGGGACAAGCATGAAGAAGTAGATGGTGACAGGCTAGAGGTACTGTAAGGAAGGTCCCAGACAGGTACAATAAGCTTTGGGCTACAGCTGGCCCAATTAAATTTTGCCATGGACTGCAAATAACAGCTGCTGGCACCTGCATTTGGAGGTCTCAAATCATATTCACAGAGAAGTAAAATTCCATAGATCAGTGGAAATCGATGAACATGACTGTCTCTCATCGGTAGCAAAAACCCCCCAGTAATCACAGAAAGGCCTTCACTAGATTTAAATCAGAAAGGGCATAAGCAAACACCAGATCACATTTCATATGACACCATTTTATATTACACAGACTTAGCCCAAGAAAGAGCTGTCACTGATTCCTGAGCAGCTTTTCATAGAGATGTGACCGCTTACAAACGCAACCACATTCTGCAGCACCCTGGGCAACTTCAAATCAGAAAACAGAGTTTTAGTCCATAGTTGCTGAATTTTTTTTTAATATGTTTGGGATTTTTTTTTTGTTTTAATTTTTCTGATGAGAGCAGAACACAAGCAGTATCAAAAAGCTTTGCTAATTAGCAAGCACACACTTTTTTACTCTAGCTTACCAGGCCAGGTCTCCTTCAACTGTTGATTTGGTTATTGTATGGTTGGAGTTTTACATTCACTAGAATTTTGCAAGGACTAGTTTTGGTACCTGAGTTACATGTGTTTATTAATGATCAGGGCAGGGTGAATATTAGCAGATGGCATAAAAGGTAGCAGGCAAAATTAGGATTAGAATTGAAAACAAAATTCATCAACTGAAGATACTCCCGAAAAAACCCAGGGTGCTGTTCAAGGATCAAAACCAACATATTACACATTGGACAGGAAAATAAAATTGCACAAATAGAACATGCATGATGCCTGGTTATGGCTACATTTCATAAAGAACAGAGGTATTAATGAGGATCATCAGCTAAATGGGAATTAATGCTCTCACACAGAGATTGAAAAAGCTTCCCACTGATAGCTGAACAAAAGCACTGCATGCAAGACACGTGATGTAGTCTTGTTTCAGTTTTTGGTAGTTATTATATCATTTCATCCACAGTATCACATCCTGATTTTGGCCTTATGTTCCAAGAAAGCTGCAGATCACCTTTGAGAGACTCTGATGAGAACAAATAATCATTGCTATGACCTGAATTATCACAGTGATCATTCTCAGAAGACATTAATGCGTATTTTTTAGATTAAATCTGGTATTTTGCAAAACACACAAAAAATTAAACATAAAGATTGTCAGTTCTGCTAGTAGTAGCAGCATTAATATGACAGTTATTCAGAGAATTATCTACTCCACTTTTCCATAGGTAGATTTTGTAGCTAAAGAAAATATTTGATTATGCAGCTGGATTTTTTTAAAAGCTGTTTTGATTCTATTAAAAATGTTTACTTTATAAGATGAGCAACAGTACTTGTAAAGCAGAACATCTGGTAAAACTCTGCAATCTGCCAGACAGTCTTGTGCAAGAATAATCACTCTAAATAAATGTTATTTCCAATGCTCTTTAATATTAGTCCAGACACTGTGATTATATAAATGTAAAAAGTTTAAAAGGATGGAAGTAACATCATATCCCCAAAATCATCACTAATTGTCCATATTTTCTGAAGTTCACATATGAATCACAAGTGAACTACTGTCCTGGCAGGAGTCATAGGTCCCAAAGGGTGAACATGCATGATGTTCACAGGGAAAAAAAAAAAGGAAAAAAAAAAAAAAGGGAGCAAAAACTACAGATATTTATCATGCTCTGTGGACGTCATCACCGTTCAAAATTGAGGTCGTCAATTTATTCATGGATTAACTGAGACAGCTAAATTTGAGGCTCATGAATTAGCCTGCTTTCATTAACAAATGTAAGGTTGGAATGGACTCCAAAAGAACATAACCCGTTTTAATGCTGGGCCAATGAGTATTTCCTTTCATCAAACAGCTTTAAGGAGGGAATACTGGCAAATACATACACTTCCTCACTCTTGACTTTAGTGATGAGATTTTGCTGCAAACTACATGAGCTAGGAAAATTGCATTTAGATTATCTAGTATTAACCTAAATTGGTATTTGAGAGAGACATTTTTCAGAGAGATCATCTTTGTCATTAAGGAGATACAAGTTTAAATTTAGTTTTGGTACCAAACTGGATTAAAAGATGGCCCTGTACTGTGATCAAGATGCTCTAACAGCATCACCTGCACCAATAATATAATCAATTTAAACATTCCTTCTGATACTAAAAAATCCTCAGTAGGAAACTGTGCTGAGCAGCAAAACTGAACATGTTATAAAATTGCATATTTTATAAATGCAAAGCTACAGAAAGCTACAGATGCTACATGCCTTATCTTTTACAACTACTGTGTACCCATCGTTTTTCTTACTCTTATTCTTATCCAAATTTGCTTAAATTTCACGATTAGCAAGAGAAACCAGTAACTGAAGAGCAGAGTTCACAGAAGTGGAAGGACAAAGTTCAGAAAAATGATTGAGGAGTTCTCCTCTCCTCATCCCATATCCCTAAGCTCCTGCAAAAACTGCCACTACCCCCAGCAGGAAAGGGCTTGAAGCAAAATATTAGGGTCGTTTGTGTATGTGCTCTGGCATCAGGAAGCTGGGAAATGACTCTTGTTGCCTCTCCACGTAATTATGTAATGGCAAAATTTCACTGGCTGTCCAAATAAGACTCGTTAACAGATGGCCATGATACATGGCTTACTACATGGAAATTAATCACATCCATTTATAGTGAAGTAATGTCTCTAAAATTACTGTCCACGCTCTACCGCTTGCAAAACCCCAACAGGTTAACAATATAACCTCAATTCCACTATTCTCTTTTAGGGCTGCAGACTGGGAGGAGAGCAAGGGAGGGACACCACCACCGAGTGTTACTGAGATTCTTCTCCCACAGCATTTCACCTCGTTCAAACACGTATACAGCTTCATCTTAAAACTCATTTGATCAGAAGGCTGTTTCAAAACCTCAGTGATACAAGGCTTAAGAACCTTATTCTAATTTCCTGCCTAATCTTATTTGCAAACTGCTTAAAACTGCTTGACTTCTGACTGCTGTTGCTCTTTAATTTAAATAACTCTCTTCTTCTCAGTCCTTATTGCCTGGAGGTATTTAGACAAAGAAATCAAAGCCCTTCATTGCTAGGATTTAAAAACTAAACTCCTCTATGGTTTCCTCTTGCATCTTTCCATTACTTTATTTATTATCACAGCCTCTTTTTCACCTGTCTTGGTGCACGGGCAGCCCAAAATGCTCACATTATTCCATACCAGACCATGGGGTTCAGTTAATATTTTTAGACTACTTTCTCTACTTTCACTGAATCCAGAATCCTGAATTTCTGAGGTCCTGGTCTAAATGCCACCAGATAAATCTCAACAACATGTCACAATAACCGCAAAGTTTTATCTGGCTACATAATTAACTTGCTGAGTAACCCAAGCCCTCAGGAGAAGAACTCTAGGGCGTTACCATTAAGTAAAGCAGAGTCATCAACCCAAGCCAGAGCCCTGGAACAGAATGTTACAAATATAACATCAGCCCTAAAATGATGCCAAACTTCTGCAATCTTTGCAAATTTCACAGTCATCTCACCCAACCCCCCCAGGATTCCCAAAGACAAAAACACATAAACCTATCTGCTGGCAGTAAGGGCTTCATGACTTCATGACTATATTCCAGTTAGTCCTCACTGTCTACAATTTGGTAGCTGGTCACTGATGCCAAATTCTACTTCTCCTCACATGTCCTGTGTCTGCAGCCCAACCCATTACCATCAACGCTCTGCTGGTTAAACAAATTAATACATCACCTCCACCAATACTGAAGGATTCATTTATGCTTTCATTGCCTCTCAGTCTTCAGTGGCATCCTCTAAGATCTCCTTGAACTTTCCTGCTTCAGGTTCAAGCTTGTCCATAACACTGGTGCTAAGCTTCTCGTTAACATATGATAACATTTAAAATTTACCTTAATTGGCCCAATTTGTCACTGGATCTAATAATACAGCTGGTCAAAACTGAAGGCAACGGCCAGGGCTCATCCCATATCTACATCACTACAAAACGAGATAATCAGATAATAGTGTCAGCTTTACTCATCAAAAATACTGGAAAGAAACACCACAATAATGTTAATAAAACCTAAAGACTATATTCAGGTTCTACACATATTCTATAACTCATTTAGAATGGGAAGCTACTTACCTTCTGCATAACTCCTGGGAATTTAAAAGCATTGTAAGGTTTAAAATATATTATACACAGAGGAAAAAAAAAACAACCTTGGATCTTCTCTGGGTTTTCACGAAGAAATAATAGGCTGGAATACATTACAATATCATCTGGTTTTAGGCATAGATTTTACTGATGTAAACAACTAATTTAGGGAATTTTCTTACTTGATGCCTTCCTAGGATCATTTAGTAATTACTTATAGCAAGGTCCTAAATAAAATATTTATCATCATGTTCATAAAGTACTGTAAATAATTGAGTTTTCCTGTTTGTTCTTCACTCTGTACGAATTAGGCACAACATTTACAATGTACTTTTAGGAATAAGTGTTCAAGCTTCATCAGAGGTCGAATAATGTGCAATTTCCTTATAGAAAGCAAACTGAATGAAGGTCTGGTTTGCACTATGTTAATATTTGCAGGTTTGGATTTATGCTGGTTCTTTACCAAGCTGCAGAAGGATTTACTTGGCTGCCAGCTATTCTGAAAAAAACAACAGTCACAACTCCTTCCTAGAGTTTTGAGATGATAGTTTCATGATTAGAAAGTCTTAGGTCAAGTAAAAAGGACAACACACTGGAAGCTCTGTTGCAGAGTGATTCCCATACTGCTACATCAGTCCATCTGCTCATTTTCCTACTACTCTTCTGTGGCTGACAGAGACAGTTCAAGCCACTGTGTTACTGTTTGGAATAGTTAACCCAAATATTTAGAAGCAAATGCTGTTTTCCTGAAAAGACTGGTGAATTTGGAGCATATCCTTAATTGAAACACGCTATGTTCTTGGATAATTGATATGCCTACTCTTAGCATACTTAAAGAAGAATCAAGGGCAAAAAAAGATTAATTAAAACATCAAGAGATCTGGATTTCCATTGAACTTGGCATTAAAAGCTAAACAAGCTGCTTCCATTTTCAACATGTTTTCCTTTCAGTGGTTTCAGGGCAACCTTTCACATGGTCCCCAAGAGATGACCATTGTAGCATCATTGTTTGAGGCGTTCCTCATGTGGCCCCTATGTTCATCTTGGAGTTAGTTTTCACTGCTATTTCACATCATTATATAGCCTCTAACCTCACATAGAAGTTGTTTTTGGCATACTCTTAGATTGAGCTTTCCCGTAAAGTTTGACTGTCCATTCTGTTCATTTCTCATCTCCTGGACTTAACAGCAGCAATAATAGGTTTGAATCATTTACCGAAATCTGGGCGGAGCAGTGGCTGAAGTGTCCGTTGTCAATATGTCAGCACATACACCTACACTTCATACTTAAGGTTTTCACTCCTCAGCAGAAAAGGAAAGAATTAACAATCTCATCTTACTAATGACATGATTTCTGGAAAGTCATGCTTTTAAGCAGCATAAGTTGCTGTATATTATTTTGGTTACACAAATTCTTTGATTTGTAGTCTGATTAAGCCTGTATAGATTTGTTTCTTAGGCATAGCGTCCATAAACAAAGGATAAACAACATTTTCTTATGTCAACACATATTCTTTATCAACTTCCCTAGAATTTTCTCTTATTTTTCTGAAGACCAACTAAGCAAAGAATGTTTACAATTCACTGAGCCTGATCTCTCTGGAATAGAACTGTCTTAAGGGTGGTGCATTATTTATAATTTTAATTTTTAAACCAACTGCATTGCTCACAAAAACATATGACTCATTTTGAAAAGTATAAAAGAAAGCTGCCTGTAGGAAGTCTCATCCCCAGACACATCTCTGATGAGGTACTAGAATCCAACCATTAGATGCGCGGGGGGAGGACTTCTTGTTTGTTCTGAAAAGCACCTCATAGACTGAATATTATCACAATACCACTATGAAACAATAGTCATTAAAAAAACCCTGATGTACTCAGGAACACTGGCTGACAGGCTCATACAAAAAGAAGGTATTGGTTGCCAACTTCAGAGTGGCCAGCAGAGGACAAACTGCGAGGGAACATGCTAGCAGAGGTATAAAAGCCAAGGACAAGACTTTCTTTAGAAGAACAGAAGCTCATAAGGATGAGCTGCTACTTCGCTTCTCATGGCATCCCAGATATAAATGCACCTCCTTCCTCACTTCAGAATCTAACATCCAAACCTGTTCTAATTGGGGGGGATAAAAAGAGATTCCTTCCTACAGTCAACACTAGAAAGGGAATCTTCACAGACTAATCAAAATAAATATGTAATTTTTCAGACAAAGCTTATATTGCAGACTGGCATTATCTATAAACCTGCCATACCATTCAGACTGAGGCAAACCCCTGAATTCTCTACTCACTGGAGAGATTTTCTTCTACTTGCAGTCCTATTATAACTTAGAGTCTCCCTGAAAAAGCTGAGTTGATGAAAAAGCATCAACAAAGAGAATATTGTAACAGAAACACAGCAGACTATGATTGGTGACACTACGCTACGGATTCATTCTCGGATGTTAGTTACAGAACTCAGGAATCTGCTGCCAGAATTCAGTGTCCTCTCCCTTCCTTTCACAGCGATGCCAAGTGAGGTGGAAAAACCTGTTAGATGCATCAACACTTCAGAGTTGTGCTTTAGGGAAGAGAGATGCATATTTTCCTGTTGCTAACTAGAGATTAATAATGGCCCAGAGCACAGAAATTGACAGCCCTTATTCTCCTACTTATGCACCATGTTTGTGAAATCTAAATGGGTGAGAATTAGCTGGAATGGAAAGATGCTTTTTTTTTCCTCATTCTGGGAATTTTGCAGGGATCTGCTCCCTGGCTGCTACTCAGGCTACACTTTGTGATGGGTTTAATGTAAGCACCGGGTAGGATAAATAATATTAACAAGAGCAATCAATGAAATAGGTTTCCGACACTGTAGTTCCCTAAACGTTACACCAGAATGTATCTAATTTAGTCCTCTATGCAGTAAAAAAACACTATTAAACATTTACAACCAATTAATAACATCAGCACAAATAACAGCTCTGTAAAGTATCACCAAAAAAGCAGGATCCTGGGACTTCAGCCTCCCAGGACACCAAGGCACCACACAACTAAAATTAAGGGACAGGCATGTCAACAGTCAAAATCTGAAAACTCATCCCCAGAATCTACACTGTAGAGGGAATACCTGCTCCCAGATTTCATAATATTAATTTATAGCCTCTAACCCTGAGTTTAAGTACCAGATTAATCTATTCAGTTAAAGACTATTGGAGTCTTTAAGACCTCTACCAATTCCCCAACAGGGTCTTCTGACCTTGTCAACTCATCCATGAATAAGGCTCCTGAGGTGCTGGTTTCCAAAATCCCAGTGTAACACTATGCCTAAATTAACTAAAAAAACCCTCCTAAAGTATTATTGCATACTAAAACAGCATATAAAACTCTAGTCCTTCCAATGCTAAATCATCTTTATATCTTCAGATTATACGAGGGCCACAGATTTCTGTCCTTTGGGTTTCCAACTCTTAACCCTAAGTATGGGCTTCATATATGTAAAAACACCCTCAGAACATAAGACATTATCTCTTAATAACATCAAACCACCACTTCAGCATACAGTGTGGAATACAGTATGGAGCTAAAATGACTAAAAAATGAAACAATTCTAATCCAAGTATAGTTTTACCCCTCTAAGTTTTTAACAGCTAAAACAGGCCTTGAACTTTTTCATACTCCTACCACAACCCACTGTAACTCAGTCATGCGACTCAATTTTATGGGATTCATTCAAACTTTGAAAGACAATGTAAGATGCTTAATAGCAGGAACCCCCAAACCTGAATTTTACTTTGGAGATCAATTCATACAATGACAAAAAAAAATAAGATCTCCATCAATCCTCAGGCCTCCTTTTAACTTTTAGTACCTGAGCTGCAAAACCAGAAGCCCTGAGTTCAAATACATGCTCAGTAATATTAATATATTGATCAATCCTGCAGTACATGGGACCAAATGGGCCCTGCCAGACACCTTTCTAGGACTGAAAGCTAATGTTATAATCTAACTTTGATTCAAACCATAAACTCAATTTGAAGTATAGAAGGGGGATAAATCATTTAAAAAGAAACCTCCCAATCCTTATTACTTCTAGCTCTCTAACTCTTAGCTTTTTTAAAATCCACTGAGTTCTTGAAGACTCATTTTTCCAAAGCTTAACTTTGAGCCCAACCTCAAGTATAGTCACACCTGAGGAAGGATATGGGGACTAATCCAGATCCCCAAGCCTAACAGTAGCTCTTAATTATGTTAGTCCATGCTGCAAGAAGGAAGATAAAGACCTCCCTACCAGAAGGGAGCTCCTACCATTCATGCTCCCAGCTGCCTGTGCCCTTGAGAAACAGGAAATTAAGTGGACTGCCAGTTTTAGATTTCTAAAACCTAATACTTACTTCAGTCCTAACCTTGGACTTAATTATAGGCAAACAGAGACCAATGCCTAGAAATGTATTGATATAGCAGAAAGATAATTGGATAACATACAACTAAATCTGGTGATTTTCTTCATTTTGCCTTCTTATTCCCTCAGCAGACCAGGTTAAGAATCCTGTCTTTGCTGCAGATTATTCCTTTTTCAAACTTAGATCAGCACTACACAGCCTGCGATGTACCTTGTTGATAGCCTTGTTGATTAATTAACATTTTTGCAATCATTTTATTTGTTGGAAGAATCTTCCTGTGAAGAAGACGCAAACAGGCTGCGGTGTTCTTAGTGCCTGTTCTGAGCTCCTGCAGTCACCCTGTGTGTGTACAACTCATACATGAGAATAGAGAAAAAAACTGATTTCTCAGAGGCGGAGCTCATTTTGAAACCACTTATTAACAACTATTTCAAAAGCCATTAAAAATGAAGGGAAAATGAGTAATTTTCCATCTTTTTTAGTGTCTTTCCCTTTGGCAAAGAGAAGGGGATTTATCATGCTGAGACAATCCTCTCTGCCAAATACCCAAACACCTCTTGTTCACTTTAGGTGTCTTTTACAAACACAACACTAATAGGCAGAAGCAAAGCACTACCATTTCATATGAATAATTCAGATTCTTGTAAAAAGTATGATTAAAGTCAATTGTTTACAATAATTTAAAAAGTCAGCTTCCACAAGACTGTGGCAGCTTTAACTAAAGCTTTGTCTACTAGTGTTAATATACATTATTCAATAACGAGAAGAGAGGTTTTTTGTACCTGAACTTATTATTTGACCTTCAAGACCTTCCTGTTGAATACACATCAAAAGTGTTACAGTTCACTCTCATTACTTGACTTGAAGTCAAGTAATAGCAGAAAAGTTCCAGAAAAGTGAAAAACAGATCTTCTCAGAGAAGTATAAATTAACAACTACTTGTTCTTATATACAATTGCATTGATCCAGCAAGTCTTTCCCCCTTGAATATACACACTTAAACATGGGAGGTGAAAGCTTGAGAATGTCTTCAAAGGATTATTTATAGGAACCTGAGTGTGATGTCTAAGAAAGATGATTCTTCATGTTACAAGAAAATTACTTCATACCAAGTCTGAAGGAAACCCCTTGCAATAGCATCTGACACCTTTTCACTCCTGTTTTGCCAAAGCAAGGGTGGTTTTCTTCATTCATAGGAAAAGTGGTGACTGTTTCTGGGAATCTTTATTAGCAGTCCTGTAGGTGGCAATGAAATAAATAATTGGTCTGAAAGAATTTTCTACATCTTTCATTCACAAATTAACCAAAAGTCAGGGCTAATTCACCTCCTACTATTTAATTGGGTTTCTCTATTTCACTGTTAAACATATTTTCTTATGTGATAAACAGGCATATATAGTAACTTCTTCTACTTTTACCTCTTTTACCTCTTTTTCTTACTCGAAGCACCTTGTCTTTCTAATGTCCATCTTCCTTATTCTTATCATGTACCATGCTTCATTTTAATCAAATCTTGCTTGAACATGTTTTCTTCCTGTAGTTGAATCTCTTGCTTTCTTGCTGTTATTATTCAGTAGGAGAACCAGTCCATACACTATATTAATAAAAAAAACCAAAAACAAACGATACAGAAAATAATTCATTTTGTGAGACATTTTTATGAGGCAGTAGTCACTGAGGCTATCTGGATCTAAATCAATGACCATTTCACTAGACCCAACTTATAAGGAGAATAATTCATATACTAGGAAAGAAAGAAAATTTCTGAATATTTCTGATTTGGTAAGATCCTGTTCTGCCAGATGTTCTCTGATGGATTTCTCTCTGTTACTCTGTCATTAAAAGTCTGCTCTGTTGTATGAATCAGAGCATGCATTCCACATAAAAAGAAATTGAAGCCTAGTTAAAGTAAATCCATGTTCTAGCTTTGGGGTAAAAACTGTAAAGGAAATAGTTAGAATCTACTTAGACATTTTATGACAGCTATGAAGTGATGGTCTTAGGGTCATGGCTCCAGAGGAAGTCATTAACATCTACATTTGTAAACAGTCAGCAGACCCACTCCTCCTCCTCCTCTTCAAGATATACAGTAATGTCTGCAGCTGTGCTAAGTATCAAGCTCTTCTGCAATACTAATTTTTGTAGTACTGTAAAAATAATAAAATATGCACCTATCTTCCACCTATCATTATAGGCTCACCTCTTATCACTGTGTGGACAAATGTAATTTCTAAGTCATATTTTTCTCTCCACTTCTTACTTTTAAACAATTCTTTCAACTTCTTAGAAATTGCAAATGCAGGAAGTCTATATTTATATCAATTGGAAGATGCATATGTCCATCTGATGACTCTGAAAAATTAATTGTAATCCCATACCCTTTCCACATTAGGGCTTCTGCTTGCTCTAATCATTCTCTTTCCTTGCACATCCAAGTCCAGAAGCCTGGAAGCATGTCAGTCCTTCATGTAAGAGCAAAACCTTTCTGCAATTCTTTGTAATTTTTCTTAGTAACTCATTTAATGAGACTTCCAGCACTTTCACTTAACTTTCAATTAAATTCCTTCTAGGTTAAAAAGGTACAGTATTCAGTGAATATTCATCAAACCAAAACTACTCTAAATACATGCTCTTTTGTTTTCTTTTGATTTTCTTCACTTGTGTTAAGCTTGGTTTCTCTAATTAACTTCTGCCAACAGAGTTACTACAGGGATTCAGATAACTCCAAGTGAAATTTAGTTTTTATACAAAAAGTACATTATATTTTTAGGATACTGGCAGGTATGAAAAGCAATGGAACTAAAAAGAGTTGAGGCATCTGTCAGACCAGACTCAGATTAACACAATGACTGTTTTCCAGGATTTCACTGGCTTACATTTTCCATGCAACACCAAGTAGATATGAACACATCCCAATACCACTATCATAAATGTGACTGACTGATGAACTTCTAAAAAAAACATGGCCTGAAAAGGCATAAGAAAATGCCTGAATCCTGGACACCGATGTAAGGAATACATTCATTCAGGAATAAAAGATAATAATAATAGTACTGTAACTATGATGATCTCGCTATATATAAGCAAAGCACCACTTGCAGGGAAAGGTTCCTTTTTATATTTTTCTCTCTCTTTTTTTTTTTCTTTCAAATGCAGTTAACTAATGAAGATAGAAACTGGATATAGGATTTTGTATGATACAACTGACAAGACTTAATGTGTGGTTTATATTGCCTGAAACCCTTGCCAAATTAAATGACTGATCCGTTATACTTAACTGAAGCAACCAAGTATCAGACAACAAATAACGTTACCTTCCAATTGGAGAGGCTAACCACAATATTAGGTCCTGTATCTTGCTCAAAGTGAAGTCATGTATCTTTTATTTACTCATCAGGAATATAATGAGTCCTATTTCCCTAAGTGCAGCAGAAATAAAAATAAGCAAATGGAACATTTTGTACATTTTGTACTTCCTCTTGGGTTTTGGTTTTTTTTTTTTTTTTTTTTTTTTTTTTTTTTTGTAGTTCCAAGTCCATTTCACATGGAGCTCAACCCAAAAATGTTTGAGATGTGTTCCCACCTCACCCTTCCTTATCCATGCAGCTCCCTGCTTACTGTTTCAATGTCACTCTTAGGGCTCTTTTCACTGGCACACAACCTTTGCAAAACAGGAGCAAGTAAACTCTGTCCATCATTAATACTCCCCAAACCCATAACAATAATTCAAAGCAGGAATTTGAAGTCCACCCCTGAAAATAAAGAGAAGACCAGCAAAAGCTGGTCATAATGTAAATTCCATTTTATCATTGCCTGTGAAGTGTCAGCACAGATACTATTTCAGTGCAGCTGCTACAATTGCAGATACTACAATTTAAAGGTGTCTTTTCACGTCCTGTTAACCCACTTATGGAATTATCCCATACAATACACATGGAGGCTGGACCTACCTGTAAAAGGAGCTTAAGAATATGTACGTTATGAAAAAAAAAAGATTTTTATGAAGGTGTTTAACTGGCACTTCTGAAAAACTTAGGCACCAAGTCTGTCACAGAACTGGAAATCGATCTGAACTCATTTCCTAGCTGAGTACCTTAATCTCCAAAAAGGCCTTTATATTTCATCTTCAACCAGTCTTTAAAAAAGTACATTCTTTTAAACTAATATTAAATTATGTAGAGAAAACTATACTATAAAGAAGAGCCACACAGACATTTTCAAAAGTATTTTTTTCTGCACAAGCAACAGAGCATATTTATGACAACCTCAGTTTTCATGTATGACAAAAATAAATGAAACTCATACAGATTTGTAAAAATTCAGCATATTTTGTCAGATACTACTACCTAAAATTACATTGACCCGAAGGAAAGAAAACACTGTGCAGTATCAGCTTCTATTTGGAGCTTCTATAATTAATGCTGAAAAAACTTTAATGACCACCTAGCAGTCATTCAACTCTACCAAACCCACACTCCAAATGAAGATGACAGCAGCTGAAATCCAGTAAATGCTGTTTGAGAACTCATCACTGAAACTCTGAAACTCCAAGTCACCTCTAACAATCCAAAAACTTAATTCATAAGAGGAATGGAATGACAAAATGAACATAGGCCTAATATATAATACATGTAGCAGCCAATCATGACTACTCCTATTTTCAAGTTGTGTATGATTCTAATTGTTTTCATATTATTTAATTTCATATCGGCGCGTTAACAGAAGCAAGATAATACTTTTGAGCTTCTGTTACTTCTTTTTTACTACTTTAGATATACTTTTTTAACCTCAGGTGGTCAGCTTGGGACTCACAACTGTATTGGCTGTGAAATGATGAAGAAGTCAATGTATCTCCACCGTATCAAATCATGGCTATCAAAGTAAGGATATACTCAATAATGTAGTCTTAAATGTTTTCCTTGATCAAATTATAAATTATTGAAGTTATGAGGATTTTAGTCCTATTCTAGAAAACCAATCTCATACCAATGCTATTTAGCTACCCTAAATGTTACTTCCTTGGGTTTTAAATATGCATAGAAGGTACCTTCTCAAACCACGGAGAGAGGTTTGAGAGTTTCTTTATCAATCTTACAGTCATCTCCACTAGAGACAGTACTGAAGTTCTTGTAATAAGACATGTAATATGTATTTCCTTCAGTATACTACCTTGAAAAAACTCCACAAAATTTCAGAGCCTTGGGTTCTCTTTTCCACAAACTAGAGCAATAAATCTTAAATCTTAAATAAATCTTAAGCAGGCTGGCATTTGGCAGAGAACCTTGAATAGCAAATCAACAGTCTGCAAGTTCTCCCACTTAACACTTGTCTAATAACTCTAGAAACATTTACAAAGATTGTGTGTGTTCCTAGAGCAATAAAAAAAGCATTCTTTCATTGATTGGAGATGGCTGTGATATTAAAGCAATTATAAGTGTCCAATATAGAAAAATTGAATGAAACTGCCTCTATTGTGACAGTAGAGAAATTAGAAAGAAAATCTAGCATAAAAATACGCTGCACAATCATTGGACCAAGTGAGGAAAACATTCAAGCACATGTCTAAACCCACTCCTTTTCAGAGATGGCTACATTATTTTCCTTAAGAGAATCAAGCTCATGCTTAAGTGCTTTCCTCAAGTGGGATCAAGTGTGTATTATAACATATTTATTATTTTGGGATAGTAGGATTACTTTGGAATTTGAGTAATGCCATAAGACAGATGTATCAAAGTTCCCAGGCCTTTGGGATATTTTCTGAATAACAAATCACCCCCAGACTCTGAGAGTCAGGACCATTAAAAGGTTCAATAGAAACCCCCCTTTAGCTCTGAGACAGACTTGCAAATAACCATTTCCAGCACCCTGAATCTGGAACCAATAAACACAAAGAACACTGAAGCAATTTAAATCTCTTTCATTTATGTAATACAGTATATTTAATAAATTTGAGATTTGACTAAATTCTTTGATTTCTATCCAATCTTGGCAAAATTTCCATTCAGTTCAGGAAAAAGTAATATATATTATTCAGTGCAGAACTGGCAAATTATATATGACTGCATGAATTAAAGCTTAAAACTTTTTGGAGAAGATACACCATCAGTAGCAGATACTACTGCATAATTCTGGACTACTGTCACCTAAGCTACATTTGACAAGAAAGAAAATATACCATCTGCCTATAATGATTTTTTATTGCTGTGCAATAATATTTAATACCTTCCAGATGCATTCAGGACAATTTGTTCATTTCACTCAGTAATCAAAATGTGTTTTGACTAGTAAGTCTCTATTTACTTTTTTCCTGTAATCATTTTTCTTAATGGGAGTATTTTCCAGATGTTGTGTTAGTCTAGTCATCTGGGATCTCTTCCAACTTATGTGGAAAGTTTGCTGTCATAAGCTGTCATTGGCGGTTTCGTTTAATAAGATAATTAGTTAACCCCAGCACAGTTACAAAGCAATATATAAGGCATCTGAAACACCACTGAGAGCAGACATACTCTTTGTTAGGTAAGTGTAATATCTATCTCTACTCCGAGCGTTTTGATCAAAGTGCTCTACTTCAAAAGGAAAATGATGAACTGCAACAGAAAAACCAGACAAGTTTTCCTTTTGAAAGAAAATTTACCTTTATCCTACATTTCCACTTGACATATTTGAACACTAATATTTCAGTGATAGATTATGGTTTATAAAATTATGTTGCTTAATAACTAATATTTTGACTAGTATTTTTTTCCTTTTTTCCTTTACATTTACATTTATTTATGTTATAACCTCAGAAACTGTTGTACTGAAGTGCACCCATGTTAAGAGGAGAAAACTGTGACTGTAGTTTTCATGTAACAGAATTCTGCAAAAAATTTTTCCCGTTATTTGTTAATAATTAATTTTACGAGTCCTATTACAAGATTTAACAGCTAATCAACTAATAACCGAGAGAGAATTTATGGAGTAATTCTAAATTAGCAATTTGTCCTTGAAAAATTTAATATTAATTTTACGTTGTTATTAAACTAGTATTATGTATGAAGATATGCACTACAATTTTTAAAAAATTATAAACAGATAAATTGAATTGCACGCAGTGATGTGAGATTATTTCTTTTTAGGGATGATGTCGTACCTGAAAGTAACGATCCTATGGAACATACTTTGTGTATCCTTGGTAACCCTTTCACTGTCCACGATTCAAGAGGTGTCTTCTCAAGGTACTGTAACATACAAAGGTGAAGGGAGGGGGTCTATAATATCTGACAAACACTAAGAATTCTTCAAATGCATCTTCATAAAAATACTAAGTTCTAGAACTTCATATTTATGATTCGGTTTTATCATCACTAAATATTTTCATAAATACATTTTGATATGGCATGGTCCTCTCTTTTTAGGACCTTTTATTGAGGAATAACATAAATATGAATATCATGCAAAATGTATATGAACCTACTTATTTTTCTGTAGATAAATCTAGAGATCTTCCTGCTTTTGGACTGAAATACTTAGCCCAAGTGATTTGCAATATGATTCAAGGAATAATCTAAAATTACAATATTCACATAATTTGGTTAGAAATATTTAAATACAATAGGCTCAGGGAAAGGAATATCTATAGCATGCTATGTTCTTTGCCGTTAAATGCAGCGTTATCACCACCGCCAAGGCAAATTTTGGCAATTATTTGTTTAGTACTCCAGGTTTTTATTTACTCTCAAAACTCTGTAATTGATTTCTAACTAAAGCAGTAGTTGTGAAGAAACAGAAGAACTCGCAGCCTGGCAAGTCCTGTGCTGTCACAGTTCTTAAGTAGGTATCAAGTTGTTATAGTGATAACATAGTGTGTTACTTGCTAGTAGAAAATAATTTATTACTACTTGATAGTAGAAGACTTAACATTTGCATATCTGAGCGGTTCATCAGGGCACAGCAGATGTCAGATTGTCCTTCAGGGTCAGACCTTCAGTCTGACACTGCACCCTCTGTAGTTGATGGGAGCCTTCCTGATATTTTTAGCATAAATCAAGACTCTTGCCAATAGCAGCTGGAATCATAACTTCATATAGTCATAATCTTAAAACAAATAAATTAGTGAAAAGGTGAAGATTTACCTATATTTTCTTCCCATAAAGGAATAGGGGTGAAATATATTTGCCACATATCCATAAAGGAAGATGCCTAGCCTCTCCTTTCAACTTATTAAGAGCTCATTAACTTCTCCATTTATCCTGTAGTCCTACTTCATTATTTCTGAAGAAATGGTAACAAACTTTATATGTAACTGTTGAAAAATCACAGTATGTATAAGTATTTGTTAACCCATAGTATTCTTTCATACACACACGTGTAGTGTGTGCTATTAGAGGTTGTCTTTGGTGTTGTCTTGTGTTACATGTTATTTCTTGTTATTTTCTTGTTGTTCCTCAATGTTTCAGCTGATTATCTTAACTCTGTTTTAGCTTGCTGATTGTTCAGCTTCTTTGTTTGTATTTAGGGGCACTGCACTTGTGGTCCTGCATGTTGCATTTCCAGAAGAAGCTGTTAGCAAGTTACGCTATTAGAAATTTCACGTAGGAAAGGGAGTTCCAGGGTGAATACCTGATCTGGCAGTAGAAGGTAAAAAAACCACTGCCAAGTTTGAATGCGTGCAGTTTGAAAGCAGATCTCCCAAAGTCTTGCTTACCACCTGTAACCTGCACCATTTATTATTATCTACCACCTTCCAACACTACAGCAGCCTAGCAGTAAAGCCATTGTGGGATGAGCTTTTACATTACTCTGCTAGTAAGTAATCTCCTAATTAGTAGGACTACAACCCAACTGTTTGCAAGCTAAACTGTTTTCATTTGTTTATTTGGTTATTGTGTAGAAAATTATAAAAAGTGAAATGAGTCTGTCAGGTATGGTGGTGTGGGCACGCATCTATAACCATGTGAAGGGTGAACTAAGATGGAGAATAAGTCTGCAAAATAGTTGCTCAAGATAAATCTGCATGGGCTAGTTTTATGCCAGAACTGGTATGGCCATATTACTAAACCAGTCCTCAGGGACTCATTAATCTTCAGGAGAAACAGAGTAGAGTTAGCCTCTAACCTGAGTGCTCTGCTGGTGGTCCTCAGGCTGGCTGAGAGCAAGCCTCTGATCCACATGTCTTCAGGAGGGCTGAGACGGGGCCCACAGGTTCTGCAATACTGAGCAAAGAAATGGCATTCTGTAGGAAAAAAAAAAAAAAAAAAGAAAAAACTCATAAATGTTATTACTTTGCCATTCAGCATTTCCTTATGTAGCATTTGTCTGGCAATGTTTACACCAGTGTTGTGTGATTTTAGATTTATCGAGCTGTACAGGGAGATGTGGGGAAGGGTATTCTAGAGAGCATGTCTGCCACTGTGATTTTAACTGTCAACACTACATGGAGTGCTGCCCTGACTTCACCAAAGTCTGCACAGTGGGTAAGTTCCCAAACACAGCCAGCTCCTATCAGCAAGACTTCACCTCCCATTTGTTCCAACTCCCTACCACACCAGTG
This sequence comes from Scolopax mira, assembly GCA_004320125.1. NCBI lineage: Eukaryota > Metazoa > Chordata > Aves > Charadriiformes > Scolopacidae > Scolopax > Scolopax mira. The sequence goes on along the minus strand of BJBW01018051.1, from coordinate 5,466 downwards.
TCTCTCCTCTGAATGCTTAAATGTCTCTTTCAGTTCACTGTGTCTTTGCTCTCTTCTCATTCATGTATTGTTCTACCCCTCAAAAACGCAGTGATAACCTTGTGCAATCCATTCAGAGAAAATGGTGTATCCACAGGTTACCACTGAGAAAAGGATTTTGCTTTAAAGAACAGCAGAGCAACCTACTGCTTCTTTTCTTCTCCTTAGTGCATTTGTACTGTACCTGTTTGTCTTTCATACAAAAAAAAAAAAAAAAAAAAGGTAAAAGGAAATTCAAGATTTTCCAGGAAGAAATTCTGGGACATTCCAACTCAGATTTAAGAAGCGTGGAGGCTGTAGGATAAAATACAAATCAGAGTGTGTCCTTCCATGGACAGAAACTGACTCTATCACAGCTTCCTCCAGAGTCTGATGGAAAAGATGGTTGGTTGAGTAATGTTTTATATGCTTTATTTATATGCAAAATTGTATAGTGTAAATAAATACAAGGGTTTCAAACTGTTTTACTGAGAGTTGAAAAAAATCTCCTATCAATCACCAACGTCAAAAGTATCAGTGATTTAGATAACTGCAGTTTGCTACACTACGCTGTAGTGTGAAAAAGATTACAGGTGTCAGATAAGACCTCTTAGATCCAGCAACACAGGTTGAGAGTTGTTCAAAATACAGATGCAACTCTTCCTAAATTCTGACATGCACTGGAAACACTCTCACTTCTGTCTTCCCCATCCTGATTTTGATTTGTGAGGGGACATCAGCATTTTTCATTTATGTGTTTCAATTACGTAGGCTACTTCAAGTATGTGGGTCAGATTCTAAAGTTATTGTGGTGTCTACATAATATCTATGAAAATGATTAAGGCTAGAGGAAGTCTTCCCTGTTCTACGCTAATAGGCACCATCCTTAAAGGATGTTTCATTCATTGTTTATGAATAAAAACTGCCCTAACATCATAAAATAAAGACAATTCTCACATAGGCATCTGAAATGAGTCTACCGGCATCAACAGACTCACTCAACATCTACACTGGTCAAAAGGTGTTCATAATCTGCCCATACAGAAATCCTTATTTTGCTAAAGAGTGAATTAATTGTAAAATCTGATTTTATGCCCCGTGTGCCACAAAGACAATGACTTCAGTAGAGACTTATGTACTGAACAGGTACAGGACAAGATTAACAGATCATATGATAAATTCTGAAAATACCAAGTGATAGTTAATTGCTGACTCAATTCTGTGAGATACTAAGCATCCTCAAAAAATATCTACTTCAGGTCTAATATAATCACTTAAATTTAACAGTTAACTAAGTACATATTAAAGGTATTATTGAATGTTAATAAATATTAGTTTGTAATGTAAATGTTTAGGATCAAATTTTGTCCTTGAAAAATACAGCACGCATGCTTTGCTGAAGTCTGTAATAGCTGGGCACACACTTGCCAAAACAATTTGTCATTATTTCATTCATATCAAACAGAAGTATTCTAGGCACTGAAGTTGTCAGAAGTCAACCAATAATAAAATATTAAAAGTTTGTGTTAATCAATCATGTCAAAACATGGTAGATACTCCTTTAGTACTAATAATTTAAGAACTGCATTAAACAGACAGATGTAACATTTCAAAAATAGTCAGTCTGTGGCTTCATTTACTCATTCACGCAATTAAGTTGCATTATTTGACCGAAGACACCAGGTACACTTGGTAATGACCTACTCAGGTGAAATATTTTCAGAAATGCTTTGGTAGACACCTAATTTTAAATCAAAGTGGTACCCTAATGAATACCCCTTCGAAAACCCAACCCACAATTAAAATACTGTTCTTGAGATAACAGCTATTTGATTAGAGAAATGGAAGCTTTCTATGATGGCTTAAGTGAACTCTGAGGTGACATTTTATCCTACTACCAATTCTATATGGTCTCAATATACTGCAAAGGCAAAGAGCAGTCATGGTTGTACGGCCTGATCCAAACCCCACAATTACAAAAACAAGTTCTGGATCAGACCAGAATAACCACCTGATTTTATGAAACTGTTCTTTACATCAGCTTTAGCCAATGACTTCGCTGTAGAAAGATCTCAGAGTTAAATGTGAGCCAGCCAAAAATACTAACTCTCTTGTTCTACCTCATGCAGCAGTCTCTTGCAAAGGACGTTGCTTTGAAGCCTTTGAAAGAGGAAGAGAGTGTGATTGTGATGCAGACTGTGAAAGATATGGCAAATGTTGCCCAGACTACGCAGCGCACTGTAAAGAGTGTAAGAAATTTATTTATTGCTATATTTTTCCTAGATGTATTTAAATATAGATGCTTTGCATGATCATAAAACATTAACTGTGCAGGGCTTCTTAGAACACAAGGAGTTACCTACTGAACAAAAAGCAAAACAAAAATAACAAAACCTAATTTCAAAAATAAATTGGGCATTTTCTCAAGCATTATCACTTTAGAGGTGCATAAAGCCATCACCAAGACATGAATTCTGAGGGTAAAGTTGCATTATGCATTACCCTCTTTTGGCACTAGCCACACTCTAATTCACTATCAGAAGTGTCACCAAGAGTATGTGTGATGATGATCATCTAGTTCTAACCCTTCTGCCCTGGGCAGGGACATCTCCCAGCAGACCAGGTTGCTCAAAGGCCCATCCAGCCTGGCCTTGAACACTTCCAGTGATGGGACATCCACAGCTTCCCTGGGTAACCTCAGTGCCTCACCACCCTCACAGGAAAGAATTTCTTCCTAATATCTAATCTAGTAATTAGATAATCTAGTAGTAGTGAAGGAAGGTTCAACTCCTGTAATTCCCCTATCCAGAAGTGTAGAATACCTATACCCTGCATTGGGATAGCACTATTTGATCTATATATAACACATTATTTCTTTCAGTACACACAGAAAAGCCAACACCTAAGACTCCTCCACCAAACAAATCAACATCTAAAAGGTCATCCGCAAATGAGGAAAAGGAGCCAGAGGAAGTAACACAGCCCCATGAAGTTATGGAAGGTAGGAAAGCGTCTGAATGAAACAGGATGGGTGCTACCTGAAGCAACATTAAAGACCATTTTCCTGCTCTAGAAATAGAAAGTCGATGCAAGACATTACCAGACAGTTACCAAGCTTGGAACTGCTCCATTTATAAACTAATTACCTCACCTAGACCTCAGGATAGTGACTTTGAAGAGTTCGTTTAACAGATTTTGGAGTGAGGTGATGTCTCCTTCATCTCTATTGGGTTTTCACATATCTTCCAAAAATATCTTACGTGCCGTTGTCCGTTTTGGACCAAGTCCACAGCTGGAACAGGAAGGGTGTTGTATTTTGGGACAGCGATGAATTGGCAGGACCAGGACAGGAAAGTCTCCTAGCAGACTTCTGGAGCTTTAACCAAGCCAGGCCTCATGCAGCTTCAGAAAACACATATATTTTCTTTTTTTTTCTTTTTCTGAATGGAAAATATGTTACTTTGCTGTGTTGTTTTATATTCTGTTTCAGCATTTCCCAAGTGATAACTTGGTAGTTCAGTTTGAACTTGAAACCTGAAGTAACAAGCATGAAATAAGACTAGAAGTCAATCTTGGCCAATATTTTAATCCTGCTATGGAAATTTCACTGAATTTCACTGAATTTTTGGAGTTGGAAGGGACTGAAGAGATCATCTAGTCCAATTCCCCTGCCGAAGTAGGATTGCCCAGAGCTAGAGCATGTCACTCAGGACTCCATCCAGGCAGGTCTTGAAAACCTCTAAAGAAGGGGACTCCTTCAAACCAGATACTTTAGATACTTATAGGCGTTAATAAGGTCTCCCCTCAGCCTTCTCCTCTCCAGACTAAAGGGTCCCAGCTCTCTCAGCCTTTCCTCGTAAGGGAGATGCTCCAATCCTTGAATCATCTTTGTTGCCCTTCGCTGGACTCTCTCCAGCAGCTCCCTGTCCCTCTTGAACTGGGGAGCCCAGAACTGGATGCAGTATTCCAGTTGTGGCCTCACCAGTGCAGAGTAGAGGGGGAGAAT
>BJBW01018049.1:0-35451 GCA_004320125.1 Scolopax mira | reverse complement strand
GCTTGCATCAAGCGGAGTCCCGTCTCTCAATCGCGGCATTCACAGACATAATTTTTTGGCTTACTGAGATTCATTCCCAGATACAAGACTGAAGGAAAAACAACTTTCTTCCCTCTTTCTTTCCTAATTTTCTAAAACAAAGAAAGTGTTTTGAGTTAATGAGTGTTAATGATTTCTTTGCCATGTTGAAGGTGCATCATCTATCAGGGAAGAAATATGATTTAGTCAGATTACACCTTTATTGATCAAGTGCAATTTAAAAACACTATGTAGGCTAAATGGAGTCAGACACCAAAACACTTAAATGAGTGATATATGCAGATTTATGAATCACATGAATTCCGTGTTCCTCAAGGGAGATGGCATGATCCTGGAGGAAGGTCAGGGAGTATGGTATAATGATCCTGACACAGGGAATCCAACTGGGCCTAGGATGCTGGATGTGGAGATGTTGGGAATACTCAACTCCTGATTTGGACATGCTTGTCCCTGAGGCACTTGACAGTGACCAGGCTGTAGCCTCTCAAAGGCTCTCCACACCTTTGCAACTGTCCTAGAAGTCTATGGGTTATGTGTGCTGCAGGAGCTCCTTTCTTCTTGTAACTGACTTTCCCACACCACAGGGCTAGCAAAAAGTTCCTGTGCTACTGCAGTTGTCAGCCAGGCCCAAGCCATGACAGCTATCACAGTACTGCAGTACTAGACTGAAGATGTTATGGATTAACTTGTAGTCATTGTCACTACCTGAAATATTTCTTCAACATGTGTTGTGGACATATTTATTTTTCTATGTTGGTTTCATTAAGACATTCATAGTTATTAAAGGGTAATGTGCAGATATGACAGTTAAAGGTGAATTCCTTTTGTGCATTTTACATACATTTGGTTATTTCTTTCAGTGGCTCAGATCAATTTATGAAACCAATATATGAACCTTGTTTACATGAGCTCCTTAGCTTATATTTCCAAGACAATCCTCTGACATATTGAACTTGCTGTATCACACATAGTCAGTTTGCAAAGCTTGGTGGTGAGGTCTAGAGTGAAAATATTCTCCCTTTACAGTTAACCTATTCCTTTGATCTTCGAGACATTTTGTCTCTTTCTTTCTGATGATACATTAAGGAGCAGGCAGATCAAAGAAATGTCAAAACAAAAGAGGTGGAAAATTGACAAAGCTGTAGAACAGCCGTGACAAGAAAGTAATACTAGCTTTAATCAATTAATAAGAGATAGCAAACTCTTTCTGCTACAGATACAATGATTTGAATGAAGAGGATGTGAAAGACTGGGCTTGTGGCCAAAGAGGAGTGATGTAGTTGTTAGCCACTGCTCTTCAACATCAGCCACAAAAATTTACTGGATGTATCAGTCACTTTACAGTACATGCCTGTCTTGGGCAGTGGATGGTTTGGAGATTAAGGATAATTTTGAACTGTATTTTAGGGGGTTTAAGCAAGTTTTGTGGATAAGAAGAGCACAAAACCAATCAGCATTGAACTACCTAAATTAGTAGATAGGATATATTAAATGAGAAATATGTGTGTATAGGTTTAGTCACCTTTTAGGAATAATTTAACACAGATGGTGTATCGCGTTACCATACTTCCATTTGACATTATTAGTTTAACATCTATAAAGCAGAAAGGAACACATTGCAAATGTACTCTTTACTGCCATTGCATTTTGGCATGCAGGTATCTTAAATCTGGATTTACACAGCTTTGCTTTCAAAAAGTTTTCAAATAGAAATTCTTAGTGAAGGCTATAACAAAACTACCACTACACTAAATACATTTACATTGTGAATTTCTGAGTCATTTTAGTGTTGAATTCACTTCAGTTGAAACAATAAAATAATTTTAAAACTTTTTTTTCACTGTATTTATATTCACGTATTAATTTAACCTTTACGAATATCACCTTTTGAAGAGGAAGAAAGATACATAGGTACTTAAATGATAGAAAAAATCAGGAAGTCAGAATGCAGGAAGTCATCCTGCAGCACTGTTTCATAATTCTTAATATTTGCCTGACAGTTAAACTTGGGGTTCATAATTGGCTTTTGTTGATAAGACTGTGCTATGCAGAGAAAAACAAGACATGGGTAATTAAACAGGTGAGAGAAGCTGCTGCATTCAGTAGTCTGGAGTTTCAAGAAGTGACATGCACACAAAGGAAAAAAAAATGTATTTCACATGCTAGTCTGTGAAATAAAAACTAAATAAAAAATACAAGATTATTTGTCTCTAAAAAATACCTGAAAAATAAAATATTACTTCCAGAAAACAATATTGCTATTTTTTAGAGACTGTAAATAGGACGTGAATTTGCAACACCATATTTAGGTGATTATACTAAACAAATACCTAAATGTGTGAAAGAATTAACAATAAAATATAATGTTAAATATAGGATTTAAAGATGAGGGACAAAACAAAAATTATTATCTTCTGTGAAGCTGATGAAGTTTGTTGTCTGTAGATAAAATAAAACATGCATATTTGGAATTTGATTCAAAGAAATTTCAAATTAAAAAGGATTACAAATCCTCATCTGTTGCAATCTTGCAAGAAACAGTACTAGTGCAATGTAGACCTGTTTTACATAGAGTGGGTACACATTCATAAAGGTAAGTATTCTTGCCTCGTTCTAGGTTAACAAGGGTAAATCTGATTGGGACATTTTAATCAGTACATTTGTGAACTCTAACATATTATACCATCACAATTTTAGTGGAGAGGACCTATTTTTGCTTTAGAAGAATTTTGCTGCCCAGTAAAATAGTATTTCTATTTGTATAAATATCATACCTCGAATTTTCTTACATTTTCTAAAGATATAGAAGTACAACAATTTATTAATTTTTCAAGCCCACAAATACAGTATGATCAAATTCCAAGATCATTCTGCTAACATTCTACTTTCTTTACATTAAGCTTGAGCATGAGGTTGGCCAAGGTCTGGGTGCTAGAAATTTTTCTTGCTGATTCCCTGTGGATTAAATGAACAGACGCCAGTAAACGGTCTGAAAGTGGCAGTGCTGCTTTCTTTTTCTTTTCACCTCTTTATCTTCTTTTCCTTTGGTATAAAGAAATTCAGCTACACAGTACTCAGATGTGCCCTCTCTAGAAATCTCTCGGCTCTTTATGGGCAGGATACATGTCAACCTTCCTGTGAAAGCTGCTTTGCAATGCCAAAAATAACTGAAGGGTAATTAGACTGAAAAAAATAACTGTGAAGCATAGCACAACTGAGTAGCTTATCATTTACAGGAGGATAAATCCCAAGTTATCAGTCCACAATGATCATTACACACATTCTGCAATGTGCATAAGCATCTTCAAACAGGGACTGGAATTTAGGTCTCCTTTCCTGTGGGTGTGTTGTGGTTTAACCCTAGCTGGCAGCTTGGACCACATACACTCTCTCACTTCCCCCAGATGCGATGGGAGAGAGAACAAGAAGAGTAAAAGCAAGGAAAAACTCATGAGCTGACACAAAGACAGTTAAATAGGAGAGCAAAAACCACGCATGCAAAATATCAAACTAAATTAATTCACCGCTTCTCATTAACATACAAGTGTTCAGACATATTGAGGAAAGCAGGGCTTCAGTACAAGTACAGTTACCTGGGATGAGAAACACCATCACTGCAAATTTCCCCCTCTTCCTTCTCCCTGCTAGCTTTATATACTGAGCATGATGTCATATGGCATGGAATATTCCTTTGGACAATTGGGGTCAGCTGTCCTGGCTGTATCACCTTCCAACTACCTGTGCCCCTTCCAGTCTACATGCCGGTGGGGAGGTATGAGGAGCAGAAATGGCCTTAAACTAAAACCACTAGTATACTATCCCACTAATGTAATCCCAAATCCAAAACATAGCACAGCAACAGGTGCTAGCAAGGAAGTCAATTCCATCCCAGGTGAAACCATGACAGAGTGAAAAAAAGAGGATTCAATATAAATGCCCCCAGTATATTTCCTGTTAACATGCTCTAGCTGGCTTCCCACTGGGTGTATTGCTTCCAGCTGACTGTGGAAGTGGTGAAAGTGTGTTGGCTGTTGTTGCACACTTTTATAAGGGCCTTGTACTGTTTATTATCTTCTGGGAAATCTGGACACATTAATCTACAGTTCTGGGGCCTCCTTTTCTAGGAAATACTTTAGATTTACTTGGGGTGTCGGTTAAGATTCAGCAGTGGGGATACAGTAACTTCAGGAACCAAACACACAAAGGGTTTAACTACCGTGTCTTAATCACATAATTGCTCTTCCTCAATAATCTAAAAATTACTATGTCTATCTTCATATTTCAAAGGATCAAATAAATTTGCTAAAATCTTCTTAAATATTAGGAACCAACTGTGACATAGCTGCCTACTTCAGACATGCGATTTAGAAGCAGGAATGGCTTCAATCAATGGCTTCTAAATATAAATGGCTAACAATAATGTTTCCTAACTGCTTCATTTGCCTTCAGAGGCTCAGACTTCTGTTACAGGCAGAGCTTGTCTGCTGAACCATCAAAATTTTATAGTCCAGAATAATATCAGTGCCCAAACTGGTAGCAGAACACAATCGTTTTAACTGTGTAAACTGTAGTAATTCAGCAACCACCAGAGGGGCAGGAACCACCATGGTTCAACCAAACTACCTGGAATCACACCTTTCATTCTTTCTGAATGTGCCCTTAGTTGAAATGTTAGACTGCAGCAATTTAGCTGACTTATTAGGACTTAGTCTTCCAAAGTCTTTGCCTGATTCTGCAAAAGGTTCAGGCAAAAGATTAACATTATTTATTTTTTTTCTGCAAATTCAGTCTCAAAATTTTAATACCTAGAAAGTATTATTTAATAATTATTTAATACCTCAAAACTAGAAGTTTATGGTCAGACTTGTTAAATTTTTTCACCTTCCATTTCTAAAAGTATTCTTACCTTAGCAATTCCATCTCTTCTGTATTCCTGCATCTACTGGTTCCTAACCCAACAATTTTCCAACTAATTTTCAGCTCACAATTTCTGCCTTTTCAATGCTACTATTCATGTAAGTATTTGTGGATAAAACCAGATTTTTCTTCTGTTCCTCCAGCTTTTCAGGTGAACTGTACCAAAACCACAAGAAAGTGTACAAGTCCCCAGATTAATTGTATGTGATATTAAACAATTAACAGAAAACAACCATTTGCATTTTAATAACATTGTAACCGTCTGATAAATGAATCCATTAATCTTGATTAGCTGGGTATCACACACTGGATTGTAGAGTTCACTGATCTGTGGATGGTTAAAAAGGAGATTTTTAAGTCATGTTTGGAATAATTTTCTCCAGCTAAAGACTACAAAGAGTAAGTCAAGCTTGACTAATACAAGGTAAGATAGTGATCTATACTCGCACTACAAAAAAATGCAAAAGCTCATCAGTTTAAATAATACGGAGGCTGTGACACAAAACAAGTAGCAGAGTCATCAGGATGAAACTGATACTTTCCATCTGCTTTATGACATTAAGATTAAAAAAATCCCAAAATGCTCCATATATTAAAGTGAAAAATCAGAGGTGGATTTGAACATTTTAGTGTTATCAGGATTTAATCCAGTCAAAATCAGTCACTGACTGAGAAGCTCAGGAAGGTTATGGAATTAGAATGTGGTTCTGCTCAGGAAAAAGGTCAGGCTGCTATTGATCTCCCATATAAGTGAATTTATGAGTGTGAGGAGATATATTATTCTTTTCTCCCACAGGCCTTGTTCTGGATTTCCAGTCCTTTTATTCATTGTGGTCACAATTGCACACCAGACGGTACTTGTTATGCAACCTATTTTAAGTTGAAGTCTTCATTGTACAATGTAAATCTTGATGACGCATCCCTTAATGCTGCAATCTAACTGTATCTGTGACTGTCTGCAGTGTTAGCATTGCTGCTAACTTCTCAATTAGTTACATCTCAGAGGAATTACAGGACCCTTAGATTGTTTTTAGCACCTCTTTATTACCCAAGGAGAGCACCTTTAGTCCCCATTTACCCCCAACCAGATATTCACAGCTTTTTTCCCTGAAATGACGTGAAGTCTGTTTTGCCCATGACAATAATTGGTAAGTGATCACCCTCTATTTCAACCCATAAATTTTTCCATCTGATTTCCCTGATTTCCCCCATCCTGTGTGTAAGGGGAGTGATAGAAGAGCTGGGCATGTGCATCTTTGTGCAACTATTTTGAATTTCATGTACTTCTGTGCTGTTCAGTTGTATATCTTGTAAGGTCTTCCTGCAGTTTTTCACACTTGTTTCTTATTCTTGGTACCTCAAATACCTCATTCATCAATAATTTTTTTGACTTTGCTATTAATTCATTTTTTCAGGTTATCTAAAAGTTATTTGATATAATAGAGCATATGGTACAAGACATATCTCTGGGAAGGTCATAGAGATTTTCCTTCCACTGAAAGAAAAGGCTCCTTGTTCCTTATGACTGGTTCCTCTCTTTTTACTGGTTATTTTCTTATTCAAGGACTTTAACCATTTTGCCATATTTTGCAGAAAGCTTATGCATTTTTGAGTCCCTTAAGATTCTTTAATGAGTTTTAATTATAAAAATGGACTACATCATGAGCTTTAAAACTGAAGTTTAACTTAAAAGCAGCTCATGAGTTCATGTGTTATCAGAATACATACATATATATATATATATACACACACATATATATATGTGGTAACACTTATAAAGAGAATAAGGCATAAATTGCATTAGTTACCTGCAGATTTTAGCACAGTTGCTTCAACATTTTTTGCAAAAAGGAAAAGAATGGAAAATGTAAAGCTCCTTTAACCATTATTTTTCTTCTTTTTTTGCTATTGTTTGCTATTGTTATGCCTTATGAAACAGTAACTGCTAAGTTCAGATCTTGAAGTTTTGTATTCTTTGCACCCAAAAGTCATGGTATATGACAGTCATTGTCAGGCACTTTATGCAAAACATTATGCCCTGACCTGAATGACTGAATACAGGGATGAATTCTGACATGCATTCTAACTTAAGAAATAGAGGCACTGAAAAACGCAATTCCCCTGAAGTTTTGGAACCGAGGCAGAATTTGAAGATACTTCGCTTTATAGACTCTCACCCAGTCACTACCTTGTTGTTCATATTTTCTTTCTTATAGAACTGAATATCATAATAATGTCAGGGGATTTAATATTTGGTATCATTTCAGTTTTGTAATTCAGTGGATAACCATAAATAGTTGGAAGAGGAAGCAAGAAATGAAGTGAAAAGTGTCATTTCTCTGTTGTCAGATGATAATATCATGTAATGTATGCAATCTACCCTGGGAAAAATAATTTGAATACGTTATTTTCAAATAAAATGTAATGTCTTGCAATATGAAAACTATCATGAAATCTGGAGAGGAGTTGAAAATACTTGCAGTTAACTCATGTCAATTTTCACAGCTTATGCACAATATAATATTCTGAGGAATTTCTGTGAAGGCAGAAATTTCATTTTATTCACTGCATGCTATTCTCCAGTGTCTTTTCTGACAGACTGTTTCAGAATTTGATATTGTTTTTATAGAGCTCATTATACAATGTCTTTCTTGGGTATCTTTATACCACTATTAATGAAAGGTCAGCAAAAATGATTCTGACATTGTGTTTTTAGACTACAGAATGGATGCCATGACAATTCATACCAGCTGTTGGTCTGTGCAACTGTGACATAATCATAGGTAGGTTGTTTTTATTGTTTTTTATTCCTGTTTCATTTTTTCATCTTTTTTCTTATTTCTCCTAATTTCCTGGATCTGTTCTCAGGAATGCTTCATTTCTTGCCCTGTTCCTCAGCAGCTTACCAATTTCTTCATCCATCAGTACTGAATATGTCCAAAAGAGGAGATGTTAAATAAACGAGAAATTATGATGAAAGAACAATTTTCAGAAAGGCTGACTTTTCCAAGTATAGTTATGATTCAGAAAATGCTTCAGCAGATATGGCTGTCCTCTCAAATGTTTCTTTCCTTTCCAAAGCTTTTTTCAGTTGTAATTGCTTCAAAAGTACTTAAAATTTAAGCAGACATGAGATGGGATTCTGCCTCTCTCCAGTTCTACACTGCCTGTAAAAGAACCTTCCCTCAACAAGAGGCAGTTTAATACATTATGTATGAGAACATGTAGCAAAGTGAAAATTAGTGTATACAGTAGGAACATCTGAAAATTTAAACACCTGGACACTTTAATGAATAGGATTTTACATAGCTGAACTGGGAAAGGACCTATTAAACAGAGTATTTTTCTAATGCAGCAAGCACAAATGCATTTGATACAGTGGGAATACAGGCTGAACATAAGATTGTAACTATTTTCTTGGTGAAATACCATGTTATCACATAGCTCTGTAGACAATCCTGTGCCCACTAAAGACTCAGAACTATTTATTGAAGATAAAAAGTAGTTTCATGCTTAATAGTGAGAAAAGTTTCATAGGCAGAGGTTTTCTTTTGGGCATTTGAAACTTTTGAGAGTATTTGAGAGCAAACCAGTCAGTATTTCAAGATGCTACACAGATAATGAAAGTTTTTATCAAGTCAGAAAGAAAAATATTAATTTATTGTACCTCTAGAGTTAATCCCATGAATAATTTAACACGTTTTGTAATAAAATAGCCTGTACCATTTTAAAGCCAAGGTTATATGTAAAACTATAAAAGTTTTCCATACATTTTTACAAGGCTTTTAATTCACCTGGCCAAAAAGCAAACAGGGAAAAGCAATTTTTCAAGAATTAAATAGGAAGGTTTCCTTCAAGAACAGATATGATTTAAGATAAGTTCCAAAACAAGGCACCTTATAATTATTACTTTAAAAGCTTCCACGGCTGTACTTCCCCTGCAGAACGCTCTGGCTACATTCCCAACAGTATGTCATGGGTTGGCATCCTCTTATGAAATTATTTCCTGAAGTCTATAAATGTTTTGCAGACATGGTTATGAGCTCTTAGATCATGAGAAGAGACCAGTTCTGCATAACTATGATTATTTTTTAAAAAATAAAATTTTGGTCATAATTTTCAATTTTGGCATAAAATGTTATACTGTTTTCTTAAAAATATTTTTTATTTTTCATCTTATTTCCTGGTTCTCTGACCTTGTTTTCAGTAACATACATGTTACAGTAAAGTGTGTGAAAATCAGATCATGTCTGAGAATTTTCAGTTTTAATTACAAATAAGGGGTGATTTGGTTTAGGGAGTTTATCCACTTTTTGAAAAGGCATTAGGAAATACCAATAACATATTATAAGAGGAAAATACAGTTAAAATTATCACTTAATTTCAGGTTTAATCAGCATGAGTGCACGTGGCAAAGTGCACAGACACACACTGCATAGATGTTCACCTATGAGAAGAAGCCGACCTGATTTTTTCCTATGTTTCCTTGGGAAGGTCTGGGGTTAGAAAGACATCCATGTATCTAACTGTTTCTTATTAGGCCTATGAATAGAGGAAAATATTATAATATTTTGGTAACAATTTGATAGTACTGTTCAAAAATATTTTTGGAAAAAAAACTTTTCTCGATTTCTTCCATGTGCTCAAAACTCTTAGAAAGGGTTGCACTGATTTTGATTACACTTTTAAATGCTTTTGGACTGAGATCAAATATAGGAAATATCACCTGGAAGAATTTTGCATGATAATACAACAGTAAGTGAAAGAGTTTGATTAGAATTGAAGTTGAAATTCATCCATATCACATCCTTATTATAACAGACACTACTGAGACACTACTACATTAGAATATTCTTCAGAACTCAAGTGTACCTGATAAATGTTACATTCATTACAAACTGCCTATTATTAATTTAATTTGAAGGAGGACTGATTCTAGTTATGATACTTAGAGCTGCAAATTTAAAAGTACAGACAGGACTACCTCCATTATTATTAAAATTCATAGGAGGTGGGTTAAGTAGTTCACATTTTCATTATATTATTTTCCTGTAACTTATTAAGATTATTGTTAGACTTGATGAAATTGTTGTATACTAAAGGGCATTAAACTACTCTAGAATTTCACGTTTTATGGTGCTTATTGAAACATTACAAAATTACTTATTAAATTCAGGTCCAAAGTTACTTTACATTTCTCAGTGTTTGGGTGACATTGGTCATCCTACTAGTCATTGGTGGATATGTATATATTTTTTTCATGCACTGACCCCACAAAGTTCAGATTGCTATCAGTGTGATTTATTCTATCTGTGTTGACAGCTGGTTTATCCATTTTGATGTAGAACAACATTTGTTTCAACACTGGTCATCTGCTGTTTATTAACAGGCTGATTCATTAAGGCAGAGTACATGAAGAGGTGGTGACATTTTCTCTGTGCTCTAAAGAAAGCTCTCTATTTCTTTTTGAAAGGAAGAGAGCTCTGTTACAGCAAAGCTCTTGATTCATTTCACACAGGCAAAAGCATCTTGGGTCAGTTTCATCTGCACCTTCTGTAACATTGCTCTCCTCCTTTCCGCTATTCATCCATTGTGTTAAATAGTATACATGGCTGCAGCTCAAATCACTATCTCCATGTCTATAATGCTAAACTGACCATGGTCAATATTGTTATCCAGTGCTGGTGCCATCTGGTGTGGGATGGCCAGCATCCATGCTGCTAAGCTCTCTCATCCCTCAGTCTGTTGGGAATGGTTCCTGGTCTATGACAACTCTTGAGTCATAACCGGAAATGGTTTGAGAGAGTGTTAGCTTGCTCAAGCTGAAATTGTTACAATTTCTGTTGTGACACTTTGAACATGCATACACGCATTAAAAAAAATAAATAAATCACAACCACCACCAATAAAAACATTAGTGTCAGAGCTCAGGAAATTTCCTCTTTAATTTACCAATATAGACATAGCCAAATCGACTTGATGCTTATGCTACTGAATTTTATTGACCCTGGATCCAAGACTGATCCCTTTAGTCCCTTGAAGCCAAGAGCTTGGCTCAAAACTCTCTGTCGATAAGTGAAAAGTGTCAAGTATCTTAGAAAACTCACACAAGCTAGAACACTGGGTGGTGGATGCATTGAATAAGAAATGCTGAACAGAGAAGTATCAAGTCCTGAGGACAAAAGTAATGTTCCTTCACTGTTGCAGGTGTCTTTGCCTCATTACTCCCTCTTAGAACTAGACATCATGTTTATCTTCTGAAGACTGCGTTTTCTTCCCATTTAAAAGACACAGAAAAAACAAGAGTGAGAATGACCTACTCTTAAACCTCTATATCTCCTGTTTTATACAATAGCAAGACTTTATACTATAGCAGTCACTTCAGAACCCCATCCGAACCTAACGAAGACCAAAACCACATGCCTGTCTTTTAATTAGTCATGGTAGCTATCAGCTTCTAGAATAGAAAAATATGGCCACTTTATACCATTCTTGCTCAAACTAAGCAGAAAATATTCCAAGGTTAACTGATCCAGAAAGAGAAACACCTCACAATTAAAACATTCACATTCAGTGAAGAGGGAGTTCTACCTTCTAGATTTATTTTTTTTTTTACCAAAGATATAGGAACAGAGCATTTTAAACATTGTAAAACATAGAAATGATGGAAGCAAGACAAAGGTTTAAAAAAATAAATCCTCATTTAGTAGGTTTTACTAAACCTCACTTTCACAAATAGGCACATATAGGCTAATATACTGTAACCACAGTAACGTTACATTGGTTTCAATAGATCATGCTCTGTGAATGAGAGTTACAGATATTCACTGTGGGATGTCATTATATTAAATACTGTTAAATTTCTATTGACTCTTCTACTCTGGAAAACAAAACCACTATTCCTCATGTGAGTTTAGTCTTCTTACCCAGAATAGCTCTTGCCTGAGACTTCTTCCTCCATAAGGGAAAGGATAAAGATGACTTATCTGACACATAGCAGTTCCATTTGTGTTTCTTACCTGAGCTGGTCAAAATCCTCATCTAAACACAAGCTAGAGAACACTTAATTAACCCATATTTTGGGATTTTATTACATTATTCATGGATTAAACACAGTACATACTAAATCATATTCGTTACATATTAGATCATAATTACTGTTATATTAAATATCAAGCCAAGATCTTTATTTTAGAGATGAAAATAAGAGCACACTATTTCACAATATCTGAACAGATCCTCTCCAGGTTATCCTACTCAAGTCTCCAGCTAGGTTTTTGAGCCCAGGAAGTTATTTTTCTTCAACCCTTCCAGGTTTGTTCTTAGTCTTACTTTATGGTGCAGTAAATTAAAGATGCAGTTGTTGTTAAAAATAGTAAACAAATAAAATCACACAATGGCTGTATGATGGTACAGATTATTAAAAAACACTACAAAGTATGTTTAATGAAATAATAATCAGCTTCCACACCTCTTATCTTACTATAATGTTATACATCAACTGCATAAAGAATTAACAAATCTAGACAAAGAGTCACCAGTTCTTTGATCTAGGTGGTTTGTCTGTCCTTCAAGGCAGTTTCTTTAGCCTTTTTTCTTCCCTTTATTTGCTTTTCTTCTTGAGCCAATGCAAACAAGATTGTGAATTTGGTATGTACACAGTCCAATGCATTTTCTCAAGGTTGCTTGTATTATTTACATGGAGCAAGTCAAGTTTCCAAAACTGCATAATGCTTTTAGAACTGACACAGGTCTTTCTGAATTACATATTCCTTATGTCCATTGTGTTTATTGAGGTATAACAGTTTTTGGAGTTTCCATGCTTCTAAGGTTTTACATGTGTCACAGTTGCTAAAATGATTTGTACAAGGCTTTTTCAGAGACCTACTTGGGAATATACAACAGCTCAGCAACTCTTACAAGGTGTGTAGATGAATTCTTAAATTAATTTAAAAATTTAATGTTTTGAGAATGTACTTCGCATGTTTGAAGATAGTGCTTACATCCCCAGTTCAAGAGGGACAAGGAGCTACTGGAGAGAGTCCAGTGAAGGGCAACAGGTGATTCAAGCTTTGGAGCATCTCCCTTATGAGGAAAGGCTGAGAGAGCTGGGACTCTTTAGTCTGGAGAAGAGAAGGCTGAGGGGAGACCATATTAACAGCTATAAGTATCTAAAGGGTGGGTTGAAGGAGGAGGGAGCCAAACTCTTTTCAGTGGTTGCTAGTGAGAGGACGAGAGGTATTGGGCATAAATTGGAACATAGGAGGTTCCACTCAAATATGAGAAAAAACTGCTTCACGGTGAGGGTGACAGAGACCTGGAACAGGCTGCCCAGGGAGGTCGTGGAGTCCCCTCTTTGGAGATTTTCAAGACTCACCCGGATGCAGTCCTGAGTGACATGCTCTAGCTTTGGGCAATCCTGCTTTGGCGGGGAAGTTGGACTAGATGATCTCTATGGTCCCTTCCAACTCTAAAAATTCAGTGAAATTCAGTGAAATTTCTGACTGTGTTTTGAGATTTAGTGACAAAATATGAAACACTATCCTCAGAAAGTTTTATTGAGAACTCTTAAAGTAAAAACCCAATTCTGAGCAGAATATAAAGGTCTAGAACCTAAACTCAAATGCTTACAACTACAATAGCAAAGGAAGAACTTTTGAAATCATACACACTTGCTATACTGAAAGGAAAGATTTCAGAATTAGACACAGACATGTATTCATAAATGTATAGATACAGACACCAGAAAGATACAGCTATTTTCATTGAGATTGGACTTCTGTAGCTACAGAAGGGCAATTCCTGATTTGTACAAGGAGAGTAACTCTTATCAATTGGAGAACAATATTGACTTCAGTAACTGATGGCTATTGAACCTTGTGTCTTAATGTAGTATAATTCATTTTAATTCTGGGAACATTTCATATGGTTTGTTCATTACACAATGCTTGAGAAGGGAAGATAACTTTTTGTGTCTTATGACTTGAGCTGTTACAAGTGTAAAAAATGTATTTTATTGTGGTAATATATTAACTCAGTTAAAACTTTAGTAAGTCAATTGACATTAAATTTCTACAGATAATAAAGGACAGAGTTTGCGCATGCTGGATAACTTGTTCATTTAATGTTAATATCTGAGAACCAAGAACTGTTATATTGCACAGACCAGTGTAATTGATGCTTTCACCAGAAATTAAACTGCTGTCTTTTCTATATGAAGATATATATTGCTGTGAAGAGAATTTATTCTTCTGCTATTTCTGTCAATATGTTATATGGTATTATAAGGTGATTCCCTAGAAGATGGATTAAAATACTTTTTTCATCAAGAGATTATTCTTCATTTAATTATGTAGCAGTTTTTTAAAAATAAATTACTGATAGTTTAGTAAAACAATTCTATTGTTTAATCTCTAATGAGCCCAAATAAATACACAATCTTCAGAATTATGTGCATAGCACAAAAACAGTCACATACAAATGAGGCAAAAAAAATGTATAAAAAATTATTAAAATATCATCCTCTTACTAACTTTTAAGGCTATTTCCATTAAGCATGGTACCATAAGAACTAACTTGGGTCCTCAAGTATAAATTTTTAATGGACTATATGTTAATGTTCCCCTTTAAAATTAGACTTATAAAGAAAATTTAAGGGCTAGTCCTTAAATACATGGTCCAGTAACATAAACCATATCAGAAAAAAAATAATCCATGGGACAGATGGGGTAAAATACAGTAAATTGAGATTTATTCAGAGGCTAACAGAACTATTGTGTGCAAATAAATGACCAGGAATGATATAACAGTACACAATGATCAGCAGAAATCCCAAGGACAATTCTATGATTCTTACTAAGAACTTGTCTACAGTAAGAAGCCAAGGTATACTCAGGGCCATACATTAATAATGTAAATATACTGTGTGCTGGCTACCATGCACCAGTTCCCTGTGTGTTCTTCACCATTTCTTACCAGCACAAAACATGCACTAATATTTAGTAGAAACTGAATACACTAAGGGCATATTTACAATTCAGACTGCAATGAAATGTAGTAATATTCAATCTAGCTTGTAATGAGCTACCCTAATTACAGGAAGCATTGGAGCCAGAACAACACAAGCAGATTGCATTGTTTCCTGGACAGGGAAAATCAGTATTCTGTGAACAACATGCTGGGAAGTATATTTTTATAAGTATGAGGCAGGTGTGGTCTGTGCCTACGAAAAATTGTATAGTTGGTCCTTGGGAGCCACAGTAAACTATTTCACACTCTGTTTCACCCATTCCTAGCTTCCTATGTGGATAAATCCTAAAATTACGGGATAGATGGGGGCTGATGTTAAAAGTGGAAAGTCCAAGGTTATTACCTTCTTTTACATTCTTGGAGAAACAACAAAATAAAAGCTGGTCTAGCAACTGAATAGGAATTGTTTGTGGTGCACTCTTCTTTTCCATTGAGTTAATTTGTGAGTAACATGGTGATAGATCTCCTTTAGAGGCTTAAGTAAGTGGCACATGGAGAAAAGAGATGGCAGAAGTTTCCTAGAGAAGAGGTTAAAGCATAATAAATCTGTTCCAAACAAGCACCCAGAAATAGGCGATGATGTAGGCTGAAAGTCAGCCCTGCAAGTCAAGTCAGCAGGTTACAGGTCTGGATCAAGGAGATACAAGATGGGGTACAGACGCAATGGCAATGCAGTCACAGCCTTGCTCATGTCGGGGCCAAGCCATAAGAGCATCAGATCTTAGTCACTGCCCCAAGCAGAGGCAAGGAAAGCTGCTGAAATCCTGAAGTTGAACAAGGCCTCTCAAACAGATCACTCTTATGAAGAAGCTGGTATTGAATACATCCTGTTAAAATCTTAGAAGGGAAGGAGTGCACTTTAGCTTATCTCACTGTGAACCTAAGAGGCAGAAAGAGGCAGAATTATCAGTGAAAGACTTGCATGTTCATTCATCACCAATTCAGACATTCGCTTGGGAAACTGTTATGGTAGCATCACACTCATACAGTGATAAAACAAATTACAAAAGACTTACCTAAGAGGTAGGGCAACTGCTAACAGGGAGTCTTGGACGGTAGTCAGGCTTGGGGCAGCTGTCAAGTTAACTAGGGAACTGTCTGCAGGGGGTCAGGTTTCTAAAGATGCAGAGCATTTTTTTTTTCTCTTGGACTACGCAAAAAAAGGTCTCATAGACTTCTGTAAAGTAATTAGGTGAAATATCCCAAGTAATATAATTTGAACCATTTGTTTCCTTTTTCTCTCAAGAACATGGCTAATATTTCATCCAGGCAATCCAGACAGAGGACTTCCACTTCACAGAAAGGCCCTAAAGTGTTACTTTCTGAATTGTAGATTTCTAGGTATGTTGTTAATGAAGAATGGAGAGAATTGTCCTCTAGCATTGACCTGCAGGGAGTTCACAAAGACCAGACGTGGGAGAGAAACCTAAAAACACTAGTAGAGATTGTGGTTAGTGGGGATAGGACAACTTTATAGAGCTAAAATTATTGAGTCACAGCTTTAGACTAATGAAGGTAGTAATCATGCCAAAATTGTGGATGCTCAGCAGAGTTCCAAGGCCTGTATGTGCATGGTCCACCAAGTCTGCCTTTCTTCCCTCCTATGTACTCTGGTATGACAAAGGAAATCAGGATACATAAGTAGTGAAGGTGTCAAATTGTGCTCCAGCAAGTTTGCCAGCCCAGATGGTGAAGTTCCCTCACAATTCAGAACAAAACCACAATCATAAGGGTGAAAAGGACTGCAGAAGGACATTGAGTTAATTCTCCTGTTAAAGAAATGAACTAGTATATCTTTTATTCCTCTCATAAAAAGAAGATGATTGAAAGGAATTCTTGTCTGTTCAAAAGATCAACTGTTTTTGTTTTGTTATGTTTTGGGCTTTTTTACTTCAGCATTTTCACTTCATCATTGTTTCCAATAGATGTTTCTCACCAACAGACCATCTCACCAACAGCAGAAATTCCAGAACATTTTCTGCCAAATTATTCCAAAGCATTTGAGTCTCAGCATAATTTTTTTTTCCTAACAGCTAGTAGGAAACTAGATTTTTTTCCCTGTTATTACTACTCTTGATATTTGACACAACTGATCTTTATTTTTCTTCAAGTGTGTTGTCCTAATCTACAAACTGTAAATCAACTGGGTTCTGACCAGTGCTAAGAAAAGCAATTTCCAATATCTAATATCCACACTCATGTTATACATCCTATATGATATTAGCATTTTTTCAACATTAGCTGAAGTTCAGTTGGTGATCCCCTGGAATGTCTGTGTTCTTTTTATCTTCTGCAACCCATATTTGTAAACTTGACCATTCATGTTTAAGTGTAATAACTTTTTCTTCAGTTCCATTTTTAGACCTTGTTATCACTTATGACCTTCTTATCCTTAATGGTGTTTGCTCGGTGCTGAAAGTGACCTTTTTAACTTTAGTTCAGGAGGATGTAGTTATGACCTGTTTATGACAATATATGAGCTAATTTTAATTAGGAGACACTATTCCCTGCTGATTCACAGGTCTCAGCTTCCCTGAAAAATCTATGGTTTTGTGCCTGTGATTGATGTTACTTCTAGCATGTGACAGAAATCCCATTTCTGTCTCAAAAGAAAATAATCAATTCAATTTACTTTTGTGTACTGCGTTTCCAGTTTCAGATCATTTTGAATTCCCGTAGTCCTTTGACAGAATCCTCTGGGGCTGCTATTGCTAGCAATCATAATAAATATTCCCTGAATGATGGAATGTATTATTTCACTGATACTGTGTGAGCAAGTAATTCACTTTAAACATCCAAAAAACACAATACCTTAATATCTGGGCTGTATTAACAGAAGCACAGCTAGTAGATTGGAGAAAGTTTTAGTGACAGTTTTCTTGGCACTTTTTAGACTGCTTCTGGAATATCATGTCCTGTTTCAGGCACCTCAAAAGAAGAAAAATGTTAATAGACTGGAGTAAGTTCAGCAAGGAACCTGATAGCTGGTGAGGTTCTGACTGATAGAGAAGTAAAGAGACTTACCACAGTTTATATTAACAGACCATGAATGAATAAGCAGCTAACCCCATAGTGCTCAACAGAGAAAAAGAACAACAGTTCTTTGACCCATGAAAAAGTCCTTCGTAATGAAATGACATGCTATAGTAACTCATTATGTTGGACCTGTGCCGATGAGCAGTCATTTACTGATAGAGAAGAGTCAGGCTGTTGATCTCGTCAGCATATTACATGGGTTGAAGAGGCTCACACGTCAGACTGTGACCTACATTTCCCATTCCTAGCCCAAACATGATGGAGTGTGTTATGAAAGAAAAAATCATCCTCTGAAGAAAGTGAACCTTTCAGGTCACTCTCCAACAACTCCTTTATTCTGAATAAAGAATTATATGGATTCCTGTAAGAATAATATCCACAATACTGTTAAAAAAAAGGATAATTCAATGTGACTGAGAGACTTCATAATGAGAGAAAGTAGGTCATTCTTTTCATCTTAGAGAAATTCTGGTTTTCTTATTCTCTACTTGGATACACCCTGTAGCTGCTACTATTGTAGTCACATCTGCTGTTTCATTTATTTGCAGAAAATATCTCACTGACTTTTGAATTCTTTGTCATGACAATTCTTTTATTACCTCGGTTCCTTTAAAATCCTTGTGTATTTAATGGTTATTGGTACCTAGTGGAGAGTTATAATAAAAAGTAGAATTACTATAAGGAACTGGGAATCCCCAAGGCCTACTGTATCCACTTTCTTACTTTCTGACTGCAGAGATTTTTGTATTTACTCTGAGACAGAGGGCAGAACAAATATTTTGTAGTTGTATTGGCCTAGATTGTCTGCATTTTGCTAGGACTACTCATTGCCTCTTTCTGACACTGTACATACCTACCTAATAGTTAAACTAAATATTTGTCTATTACAGGAATGTTTTCAAGGTAGAATAAAGGAATTGTACTGGTTTTATTTTTAATGTCCCCCAAAGTAAACTCTTGGGGCATGAAAGACTATGATTTCTTTTGTGACAAAACAGTCTTGCACATCCTCCAGTTTACCCTGAGTGTACTTCTACAGAATCTGATATGGACCAGCATAACTAAATCCTTTGCTGAGAATAGTGAATATTAAAATAGTCTGTGTAAATTGACTTAATCCATGGTGAATCATTTGTGAACACATGCTAAGTTACTCATTCATAGGCAGAATTTTCCCCCCAGTTTATTTCATGATGGTTTATATATATTAGCCGGGACAATGCCACCTGCTTTCCTTGTATCCAGGGTGTACACATGAATACACAGACCCCTAACTCTCCCCTCCCCTCCAATAAGAATAGTTATACTTCAAATATTTGGTATTTGTATCTGTGTCCCTCCTTAAAGTTGCCAGAGATGATCCAGAAAAAGGCAGCTTGTTTAGGAAAGGATTCAAGAAAATGAACATGAAATATCCCATTTATGCACATACTTCTGTGTTTTGCCTTGATATGGCCAAAGTTGTTTCCGCATCATGGAGTTAATGGGAATAGAATAAACAACCACCTTAAAATAGCAGCTCCCGATCCCTGTACACTGTTTTTCATTGCTGAATAGGATGTGAAAGTCTGCATGGGAATCAGGTGTGCCAAATGTCAACTATGGTGGCAGAGGGTCATTGGAGAAGGTGACAGTGTGGTTTTGTCTTTGTTTTGGAGTTTTTTTCAAGGAGGGAGGGTGGAAGAATAGTTCCTGGAGAACAGTAGGACTACCAGTTATGGATCCTTTTCAAACAACAACTATTAGTCTGGAATAGAAGTATACTTCCATTGTTGACATCTGTTTTCATCTTAATACTAAGAAGTTACATGAATTTGCTGAGTTGCATTTTCCACTTCCATCATCCAAATAAATGTGGTTTAAAAAGCAGATAGTTACAATGGATACTGGCATTGCAGTTTTCCTGTAGGCAAGTTTAGCCTTTCAGTTGGGAAGGAAAAACAAATTAGAGATATTTAGGCTCATTACACAACATTAAAGGAATAAAATAACAAAAAAAGAGGAAATATCAGACAGTTAAGGATTTAGGGTTTAAATTTTAGATGATTCCATGACTTTAAACAGAAACAAAGCTACTAGATAACAGCTATAAGAAGACTAATTTTTTTCACAGATGACAAGGAGTAATTGTATTATTTTACTTTGTCCCTTTACTTGGACAGTGGCAGTGGGTGGCCACATCTGATTTAGTTACAGCTTGTTTTGTGTATCAAGACAATCATTTTCCACTGTGTAAGAATGTATTTTCTACTTCTGTTGGCTTTGGACACCCTGTCCCCAACGGTCCGGAGGATTTATCTTCTTTGACAGACTATATACTGACAGAGTTCTCCTTATTACTCTATTATATATTCTCTATTTTGAATCTTAATGTTGCAGAGGATGGGAAGTGAAGTCAGAAAAAAAAAAAAAGATAAAGGACAGTGCTAACAAACACATTGTAAAGATAATCTCTGCTATGTCAGAAGTCTCTTACTCTGCCTTTAGATTTCACATGTGGTTTTTTTACATTACTCAAAAGTTGCTGCAGTTGCTAACTTTTTTTAAGTTGTAAGATATTTCTTCTCTCTGTTTCCACACATTGTTATGCTTTTTAATGTTAGAACATAAAAAATCCTTCTCATAATACTGTCTGTAGCTATACTAAAACCTGACATCTTTAGCTAGGAAAATCACCGTCTTTGTAAATATTTCAAGGCAGGGAGTGTAGGACTATCCAAATACAAAAGAATTATCTATCACTTGATTTTGCCCTTATTATCTTAATAAGACATCATCCATACAAGCCGGTTCCCTTATCTATGAAATTTAATGAGTAAAAGGGTTTAATCAAACTGCTTCTTGAGAGCTAATCAGTTGTGAATGGAACTTTCTGAATTTGTGTCTTCCATTTTCTTCATGTTAATTTAACTGTTGAAAGTGACTATAGCAGAGATACCATAAGGACTCATAGGTCCTTTTTCTTATTACTTCTCTTACTCGTTTATTATTTAATTAAAAAGGTCATTTCCCCCTGCTTCCTCTGCTGAAGTTTTTTTCATCTACTTTTCCTGGGTTTAATTCCCTGAGAAGTGAATGTGTCAGCACTTTTAAAAATCAACTGTGTAGTGGTTTACCCATCTTTCAGAGGAGCAGAATATATACCAAAAAAATTTGGAGACTAGCTGCAAATTTACGAAATTACACATCACTTTGCATTTGAAGAAAACAAAAATTTATATGATTGAATATTATCTCATTAGTTGATTACTTTAAAACTGGTAGTTGCTTTCACAGACACCAGGAATGACAGATGAGAAGTTGAAGGTGTTAGCATTTTTCTTCAAAGGAAAACTATAAACTGAGATAAATTGTGACTGGATAAACTAGTCAATGTCCCTTATACTTTTCCACTTAACTCAAGATTAAGGCACTGAACAAATACCTTTTATATCATTTGGTCTTGCTTTCAAAATAGAATATTTTCCCTCCTCTTGTGAATTTTGGTGGTATTAAGAAATGAGAAAGCAAAGCACAGTAAACAATCAGTGTTCTCCCTTTAGTTCTTACTTAAGCTCTTACTTCTCATACATTGTATTGGTTCTTTTTTAACATGTAGTGTTAAAGAATTTTAAATAAGGGAGAATGTCTCAGTGACTACAGTATAGTCATCTCTGCCAGGGGGAGAAACAACAATTCATCAAATTTTTTCTCATGGATTTAGGGTACCTCTTACATTATTGTCCCTTCAGCCTCTTCAGCTGGTGATACATCTGGAGAAGTGGAATAGATGAAGATATTTTTCGACAATTGCAACCTGTTAAATTTGAAAACAGAGGGAGAAAAATTATTTTAAGGTTGCTTTGTGTTTCTATTGCCTTTAACATGAAGGTTTATATCCCTTTTCGCCTCCAC
This sequence comes from Scolopax mira, assembly GCA_004320125.1. Classification (NCBI taxonomy): domain Eukaryota; kingdom Metazoa; phylum Chordata; class Aves; order Charadriiformes; family Scolopacidae; genus Scolopax; species Scolopax mira. The sequence goes on along the minus strand of BJBW01018049.1, from coordinate 13,536 downwards.
CTCAATTTGTTTCCCACAGAGAGGAAAAGCTATTAAAAAGTTGGAGACATACCAATGTTTTGCTGAAATATGTTTACATGGGGTCTTTGACAAATGTGTTCAAATTCTCCATTCCCTTTGTAACATTCTGCTGTGTTTATCCTCTTTCTATCTAAAACTTAATAACCACAGAATCATGTTCAATTTTTTTCTGAAAATAGAGTGAAAATTATAGGAGAGGTAAATTAAGAAACATGACTGCTGTTTCAATAATTTCACATTGTTTACGCATAGGCTAATTAGATCTTACAGTGTTTAATGCATCCATAAATGTGAGAACATCCACTGTTGATTATTTGTGTCTCATAAACATTCAGTTGCTGCACATTTGAGTTAAATGTCAAAGAACACAGTAAACACTTGTGGGTTTTCTTTTTTTGAACATGTATACAGTCCCTCTATAGGAGCAACCAGAAGGGCATCCCCTCAAAAAAAACACCACTATATTTAATATGTTTAGAAATAATTTGGAATATTTTTCTACTCATATCCTTTTTGATTAGCCCATTGAAAGCCTACCACCTTTGAAGTATCTTCCAATTGTGTGATCTACAAATTACTGACTAAAGCTAGTCTTATTTTTATGTTTTAATGAAGTTTTAGAGTTAGAATGGTAGCAGACTGACATAGACTGTTTCACTTTAGGTTAGCATATGAAATTGCTCGGGTAGATTTCCTCATTGTGCTGCTGTGAATCTAATCCTCAAGAACACCTCCAAGAGTGACAGAATAGTGATTTACAAATACATTCAGTTCTTAGACAAATGATGTCTCCCAAGATAATGGATACCATACACCATAATGTCTGAATTTACCTGAAATGACTGAAAGTTCATTGATTAGTGGGCACAGGAACCAAGAATGACTTCTGATTATTAACAAGAGATACTCAAGAGCAAAGTTGTTTTCTTCACAGATAAAAGCTTATTGGTTTTCCTTTTTGAATTACTGTGCAGTATTTCTCAACACTTTTAGTTCAGTTTCTGATACAAAAATGTAACGTTTATACCCTAACTATAAATGTTGGCTGGCACTCCACCACACCATTTTACTTGTTCTGGTGAAAAAATTGCTATCCTTTTGATCGTGCTACACATGAATGAATGACCATCCAGTGATACGGCAATAGTGATGAAAATCCCTCTGAGGTCATGTTTTCTTTACATACATTGAATCACAGTATTTGTTGTTAGAATTCATAGATTCTGTCACAGATTCTGGTGATATGATAAGAAACAACACAGAAGCTGTAACAGTCCTCCTTGTCACAACATAATAATGTGTGAAACATAATGGTTAAATGTTCCTTATTTATTTTAGTCAATGTTTTACTCTACCAGATGCTAATATATTTTTTACTCTCAAGTAACATCTTTACACTCAGATTAATTTCAGTGAATAAAATGACAGAAAAAAATATTAGGAGATCTAATATTAAATTTCCAAAAGATAAAATGTTATTATCATAAAGTATGCACTTTCTCGGAAGCAGATATGATCAGCTATTGGAATCTGCACTTTTATATGCATGTTTTCAATACAATTTCCAAGAGAATTGAACATTTAGCTCAATTAAATTCATGTTTGGATGCAAAAAAATCACTTAGAGTGAAAATTCAATTATCTGAATTCATATGCATAGCAGTTTCTCTAGAAGAAGCTCTAATGCTTCTGATACTTTCTCTGTCTTTCATGGATAGATTTGTTTTTTCAGTATTATTGTATTTACACCTACAAAGTGAATTAAATTAGTATAACCCCAAATTAAAAAAAAAAAAAATTAAAAATCTAGTGTGACACCTAGTAGGTAACCAATGTAAGACACTGCATCAAAAGCGAGTAGTTAAATTTAATAAGAAGTATCACACTTTTGTTGTTACCACATATGGTCTAGGGCTACTCCAGATCATGTGTGTGTCTCGCTTGTGAGTTCTGCTGCTTCTTTCAGAGTGAGCTTACCTAGGCACTTTGCATTAGTGTGATTTCATAAAATTTTGCTTCTTGGTTGATGAACTAGACTACTAGAGTAGTCTAGAAACAAAATATCTTTTCTCGGCTTTGCCTCTTACTTGCTGACTGAGCTGGAACATTTTACTTGTTGCATCCCACCCTAATTTTAGAAAGAATTATTTTAGAAATAATTAGCATTATTTTCCTTTCTGAAAATGTTTTACCACTCCTTAGTGAAAAGCACTAGTATCAGTGAAAAGACCAGATACTAATAATGGTCTATAAATACCAGAAGATAATTTTGGTTTAATTTATATTGTGGATTTGGCAACACATATGGTGGATTTGTCGACACTTGGAGAAGTTGTGAAGTAGAACATGGGTCTTATCCCTCTATGGATGAAAAATTGCGAACAGTTTTGAAGCTGGGTGGTTTGTTTGTTTGTTTGTATGTTTTCACTTTAGACCACTAAGAAAATTTTAAAGGATTTTATTGATTTAACTTCTAATACCTTTCTAAAAAAAAATCAGTTAATTTGCATACTGATTAAACATCTTCCATGCCTTTCTAAATTATTCTTAATTGCAACGGCTGTTTCCATAGTTACAATTTATATCTTAATTTCATAGTAGATTTCTTTCCACTTATTCAGCTCATTCAATTTATCTACCTTACTTGTTATTTGAGCTACACATAAACTTCAGGCACCCTTATCTCTTACAGCTTTTGGGAAAGAAATGTATTAAGACAGAGATAAAAGTGTTTAGTATGCACCTTGTTCAATTACCAGGGAATATAATTTAGAATTCTCTCTTTAATAGAGATACAGGCCTTTGAAGAGAGTCTATAAGAAAATAAGCCAAATAATCAATTAGATTCTCCTAGAGTTGAATAAAGTACAATAAGGACCATTTAAAATGTGTAATAATTTTTAACTAACATCCATAACTTTTACTAGGTTCATGAAATATAGATAAGTCATGGAGGCATTTAAAACATTTCTAAACAATTGTAATGCATTAATAAGTGCATTCATATTTTAATTAAAGTTAAAAAATATTATTAATTTCTCTTTATTATACTTATTTTTCACAGAAGGCGAAGTTTGTGGCTGTTACGTTTTTTTTCTGTGTATCACTTCAGATCCATTTCGAGCTTCAGCTGTGTAATTAAGTCACTTGTGCTAGTCTTCCCTGAAATGCTTAACTACACTTATCACGGATTTGTAGCAGTGATGAATTAATAGACTTTAAAACTGTAGAATGAATTATGTGGAGAATATTCTCCTCATTGGAATTCCCTACACACACAAGCATATATCTTTTATATAGTCCATTATACATGTGTTTTGTTATATGCTTTTGGAAATATCACTTCAGTTCTTACTGTTTAGTGATTATCTTTAGCAGTAGCACTCAAAAACCAAGCATTTCCTCTTCACAGTTACCACATAGAGAAATTTGCCTTTTAATGCAAAAGTACTTCTTCCTTTTTTAATTCACCTGAGCTGAAACATAAGATAATCAATGTGCAATCTCAGACAAAATTATGCTAAGAGGTTATGCTTTTTTAACTTTTTTTTTTTTTCCACTTATAGTCCTGTTAGTTTAGAAGTCCAGCACCATACCAATATTTCTTTCAGGGCTAATGCTCAAGATGTGGGTTTAGATGTCAATAAATAACATCCATAAATGTGCTTTTCTCTTGACTAGTGAGGCTGAAGACATACAGAAGCTTTGGGCATATTCTGGTCACAAGAACTAGTCTAAGCCCTGTCACTTTCTTCCAGCTTAACACATTCATATCATTTAATGGCTTGTCTGTATCAGTATGTATGAATGCTCTATAGGAGGATTCTGTATGAATGCTCTATAGGAGGCTTTTGGTATGACAATCTCTAGAAATAAGGGATGACAATCCTTTCTGTTCTGGTAGGTTATATGGTAGAACAACAACATTGTGACCTTTTCAGATGGTATTGTCATTCTCATTCTCATGGCAAAGAAAAATCCCTACCTAGAAGATTTTTGGATCTGAGAATAAACTGTATACATGCAATACTTTCAGCATGATGAGAACACATCAGATTTGCTGAGGAGGTGTTAATTAGTCTATATTTTTGCATTAAGTGAATGCTTGAAATGCATCAGAATTGATAGGAATGTGCAGAACAGTAACCTACATACACTGTAGATTTTGGTGTATTCCTTGAATATGTTGCATATACAGTGTGACTGGGATGTCTTTGCACTGTCATGATTTGCAGTCCTTTTATGTTTGGTGAATTTATCACAAACATTATAGATTTGAAAAGAAAATTAGCAAAATAAAAGCTTCAAGTAGCAAATTAACAGGAAAACAAACCACCGCTCCCTCCAGAATAAGTAGAGTGGTGAATTTGCATTAGAAGTTTCTAAAAGATTATTTTTCTTGATTTATTTTCAACATACACATAGCTGGACTTATATTACTAAGTCTGGCTTTTAGAAGACTATTATGTAAAACTATTCTAGGGTAATTGCAAAGGAAAAATTGTACAGTAACACTTAAAAAAAGAAAACCATCAACCAGCTCTGAAAAATGGACTGTATCTGTCAAATTCTTTAGAGTGTCTTGAAATATAAAGTCTATTGACACTTAATAGAAATTACAGCTCACCTGTGAATAACACGTGTTCTAAGGCTGTTTATAAAACCTTTACAGCCTGCCTTATCCTTATCCTTATTGTTACATGGTCATAGCAAATCAGCTTCAAGATTATTTATTTGCTGGGTTTGTATACATTAAATTCAGCTTTGGCAGTCCTGTTTGATAGTGCAATGCTGAACTAGTCATGAATGTTGGAAATAACAGAGATGCTAAACTTCTAATAAAGCTCAGTCATTGTTAAATGCTAGTTTATGACCAATCTCATACTTGACTAAAAAGTACACTTTCCAACAATTTCACGCCACCCATCTTAGTTTGAAAGTGGAATTGTTAACAGTTTTTCTTGTCTCTTGAATACTAAAATCAGGTGGAACTACCCTTTTATCAATTTTTTCATTAGATAGCAGTGCTGAAATGAGTTATAACCTCCAATATATCTGCAGAATGGTGCTAAAGAAGTCTCTGGTCACACAGTTTAAGACGTGAGTTTCCCCTTAGGATGTTTTCCCCGTACTCCTCAGCCATTCAGTGATGGGCTGCTGTGCCTTAAGGCTTAGTCTTTAGGGAAGGTATAGACTGAGTCTTCACTGTAATCAGAAAACTGTCAAAATTGTGTAGTTCCAGATGCCAAATCAATCTAGGCATAGCTAAAATGTGTTCAAGTTGGATCTAGAAATGAGATGTTAGGTATTCTTTGCATAGCGTGAAACAACTGCCTGAGGTCAAAAGGGTTTTGTTGAACATTGTTTGTAGACACAGCCATTATGATAGTGTCTGAACTGCTTTAGTTCCCAGCATAGAAACAATATTTATTGGCTTCTGTCTTCATTTTCCTCCTTATTCAGCCTGTCATTCTTTGACACATTTATGAGATCTTTCCCTCTGTGAAGTACCTGGGTTTTTCTTTAGGGTATATCCAAGTCAAAAAATAAAGCAACCCAATCTCTAAAATGCTTTCTAGCCAACAGGGAGTAAATGGGATACAATCAATTTTACCCAAGGTTGGCCAAAGGCAATAAACAAAGCCAGTGCTTGCATAATTTGTTGTCAGAGCATCCATGACATCCTCAGAATTGCATGCTTGCTACCGTAGTGTGATTTTGTGTCAACAGTGACAGTGATGTATGGTCTGAAACCTTTTAAAGACAAATGAAGAATTCTCATTGATTATGATGGCTTTTAAATTGCTTGCATTTGTAGTTATGCTTGTGATTACATCATAAAAAGACCATCTCCATTCTCCTGAGCCCTGAAAAAGAAAGCAGACCAGGTTCCTCCAAAGTAAAAGACTAAAATTGATAACATTCCAGAGTAAAGATTTTCAGCTGATACCTTTCTCACAGCTTGATATGACCTTTGAGATTATCTAATTTATAGAGATATAGATGAGATTAATTTCTGTTTCATTTCTTCCTCCTTGAGCTTTTACTTCTGGATTATATTTTTCCATATTGACAGACTTTGAAAGACATCATATTGAATACATAGTATGAATATGTAGTATGAAATTTAAGCAACATCCCGTACTTTTTATCTCTGTTACATGTAGGTCACTTTGCATAATGAAGAGGTACTCTAAATCACCCTTCCTCACATTGCTTTTCTCTGTGTGTTCATGGAATGCCCTCCTTCTACAGGTTCATATAAGAGTGAGCAATACACTGGCAATGAAGTTTACCAGTGGGCCACAACCTATTTATTTTGCCTAGGCCGTGATTAAACATTCCTTGTGTTGACTTGAAATGAGACTCTTTATTTGACAAAATACAACCTATATCATCCAAGTATCTTAGGCTCCCTAAATAAAGATAATCAAATAGAACATTGCTTTAAATCCTGCAAGACTTGATAGTTGTGGACTTAATGTCTCATAAGAACAGCAACCAGAGAGTAGTATTTTTCAGTTGACTCCAGTATCCAGGTTTTGAAAAACCTTGGATTTAATACTGATTTCCATGCACAATAAATAATTATAGTTCTTTTAATGATTTTTTTCCCTATGGAGAGTCAAAAAGTTGAATGTTACGTGTGCAATATATATTTATTAAGGTAGGCTCCAACATCTTGAAATACTTAGATTGGGTTTATAAACTGTTAGCTTCCCGACTTCCTTTTTACTACTCTTTCTACTATCCTGGCAAGATCACAGAGCAGATGCTCCTGGAAATCATACTAAGGCACATAGAAAATAAGGACATGGTTGGTGACAAACAATGTGGCCTCACTAAGGAGAAATCATGCCTGAAAAATTTGGTGGCCTTCCACGACAAGGTGGATAAGAGAAGTGCAACTGACATCATCTACCTGGATTTGAGCAAGGTCCCGCACAACATCCTTGTCTCTCAATTGGAGAGACATAGCTTAAAAGAAAGGACCACTCGGTGGATAAGGAATTGTCTGGATAGTCACACTCAAAGACTTATTGTCAATGACTCACTGTCCAAGTAGAAACCAGTGACAAGTGGCATTCCTCAGGGGTCAGTACTGGGACCAGTGCTGTTTAATATCCTTGTTGGCGACATTGATGTTGGGATTGAATGCACCCTCACCAGGTTTGCAAGCCAATGTGATGTGGAGAAAATAGCTGATGTCCAGAGGGACCTTGACAGGCTTGAGAGGTGGGACCATGCAAACCCCATGAAGTTCAACAAGGCCAAGTGCAAGTCCAGCACGAGGGTTGAGGTGATCCCAAGCACAAATAAAGGCTGGGTGGAGAATTGATTGAGAGCATCCCAGAGAAGAAGGTCTTGGGGGTGTTGGTGGATGAAAAGCTCAATGTGAGCTGGCAATGTGTGCTTGCAGCCCAGAAAGCCAAATGCATCCTGGGCTGCATCAAAAGAGCATGGCCAGCAGGTTGACGGAGGTGATTCTGCCCCTCTACTCTTTTCTGTTGAAACCCTACCTAGAGTACTGTGTCCAGCTCTGGAGCCCCCAACATAAAAAGCACATGGAACTGTTGGAGTGAGTCCAGAGGAGGGCTACAAAGGTGATCAGATGTCTGGGGCACCTCTTCTATGAGGAAAGGCTGAAAGAGTCAGGGTTGTTCAGCCTGCAGAAGAGAATGAACTCTCTTCTGTATCTCTCTGTATCAGGAGATAAAATAAAAGAATGTATATCACTTGTGAAAATATTAATTACAGGTTCCACATGCCACCAAAGTTGATGGCAGGTTTTCTAATGATGTAACCAAGATTTGGGCTATCTTTTATTTAGAGATTCTTTAAGATAATCTATATATTTTTTTAAGGAATTTGTACCTACATACATCACATTTCTTAAGGAAAGGTCACTTCGCTTCCACCTTCTGGCTCCTTCTCATCACCATCTTATGACTTGTCCTCTCTATTCTGCCACTGTTTATCCCCCTTCCTGACACATTTCCTTGCTGGTCCTGCCTTCTGATCCATAAATGTTTGTAATAGTTGACTAATTTCAGCTTTTGTCTCCCTAGTCATTTAAATCAATTTCCTCTAAAACCACATGAGTTCTGATTAACTGACATTAAAGTAAAGGCAAGTCTGCTTCCTGGGTGTCATTTTCAGCTCAACAGCTCCTAAGCAGCATTTGCAACAGAAGTCCAGTATGCCCACTTCTCTCCATTGCCTGGGACTGGTGTGTATGGGGCTACATGGCTAATTCATAAGCCACATGGTCTGTACTATGAGACAAAAAAACAGGACACACTCAGCAAAGAGAGTTTTCAGTAATTCTTAGTTTCTTGATTTAGGCAAGTCTCTTTAGTTTCAAAACTTATGTATTTTTAATACATATGGCTGATTTCAGATGAGGTGAACTCAAGTTCAAAGGCTAACCTGCAGTCCCTATACCAAAGAATGGATTTTTTTCTGGTGGAGGTCTTTCAGTATTTATCAATCTTCACTCCTGTCCCCCTGCCCCAACCTTGTTCTTGAAGCATGAATTCTGACAGACCGTTAACAAAGATGAAAAGATGAATGCGTCCCTTTTCTTCACAGACCTGATGCTCCACCCTCCATCCTCCCCCTCAAATTACCTTAGACAATACAAACAGAATAACTGAAACCTGGCAAAGTCATTAGCAAATGCAAATAAAACGCTGTAATGAAAATATTAGACAGCACTAATAGATGGGGTCAATGATCCAGCTGTGAAAACATGTGAATTGTTTTGCTGCTTTTGGAAATCTTTTTGAATTCTTCTATTTGGAAATCTTTATGATAACTGCCGGCTTATTACGCTTATTGTGCGTATAACAGCCTCACATTCTCTACCCTTCTCCTATGACTTTTTTTTTCCCCCACAGGAACAAAAGTACTTAATTCTTTGTCCAGTTCTGTCAGTGCAAGTTACTTAAAAAAGCAATTCATGTCAACAAGTTATGAATTTCAAAATACCAGGCCTCTGCCTCAGATCATAAGCAATTTTCTAGTCACAGACACCCAACAGTCCTATCATGCAACTTGTTAAGAAAAGAAATGGCAGACTGATCCAATTTGCTATGATTGATGTTGAATTACTTTAAGAGGCTAAGGAATTAATATGTGCTTAATGAGTTGCAAATAGTAATTATGAACTGTCTTTGTTTCAGCAGAATACAGGATAAGGAGCTAAACTGAGACTTGGCCTCAAAGCAGCTATCATTGAAGTTCACTTCAAGGAAACAAACTTTCTCTGTTATCTGCTTCAGAGTGATAGTTGTAGCCTTCGTTGCGTTTAACTGCAGGTCTTTCAAATTCAGTTGACAAAACAGACATCAATTTGACAAAGAGATTACTTTATCTATTTTGAGATGGAAGTAGATTCGTTGGTTTTTTTGTTTGATCTTATAGGAAAGACATACTTCATACTAAACCATCTCATAAATTCACTTTACCCTATTCATCTTTTGCTATAATATTTTAAGGGAAGTGACATTTAAGGAGTTATATCTTATCTGCCAGCACAGATGAATTAGTTTGGAATGTACATTGAGCAGTTAATTTGTCATGGACTGCCTCTATCACTGAATAAAGTTGACTACCAGTGAAGTTATGTTCCTAGTATTAACTAGTATTACATGAAGTATCTCATATTCTTAGCAAATTAATTTTCAGGTATCATTCAACCTACCTCTCTTTTTTTCTAACAGGTATAAGGATGTGTACAGGTCTTCAAGGTAGAGCTGTCAATTTTCTAAGATGTACGGTGCATGGATGAAAGAAATGGGAATGTATTACTTGAATGAGATTTTCAGTCTCTTGAGCCACTTAGAGAAAGGATATAGTGGCAACTGGTGGGTCTAAGTCACAAAGAAAAATAAGAGCAAACTGTGAGTTTTGCACACATATGAAGAGTTGTTCAATGCATGGGTTTTTATTCTACCTTGCAGAATAGAAATGTGACATTATATTCACTTGAGGTCTCTGCTGCAATGTGTGTGGTATTTGACAATCTAAACCCTGGAACTTGAAATAAACTAAGTTCATGCCTGAAGTTTTGCCTACTCAAGTGTATTTGAGGGTTAAAGTATAATCTTGTCCTTGTTCTACATATATTATACATATATATATTACAACGGAGAAAAAATAGTCACATTAATCTCAAAGTATTTGATAAGTCTTTCAAATATGGAGTGATAGCTACATGATATCATTCATTTACATTGCTTTGGCTGACACACTAATCAAGCTGTATTGATTGTCTATATGGTCTTCACCCACACAAATAAAACATGTTTATATAAACCATCAAGGCTCAGCTGACTAGTGGAAACTCATTAAGATGCCTGGAACATAATCCTTCATGAATATAGATGTGAAAAATATGTTACTTGATGGGAGGATTTGGCGAGGGTGGGGGTAAGGGGAGCTGTATAAGTTCCTCATTGACTTTGTCATCCTCACAAGCTGTCATATTTTTCTGCTAAAATAAAATAAAATCCTGCTTTCCAACACACCTTTTGCATGACTTTGAAAATTTGTTGTGGACAACTGAAGAAGCTTGAAAGTGATTACATTGTAACTGGCTCTTGCTTGCTGCATCTCTCAGTAATATGTTTGAAATTATTCATGGATTTGGCAGAGTTGGAAGGGATCTCTAGAGATCATCTAGTCCAACTCCTCTGCTAAGCAGGATTGCCTAGAACACATCACTCAGGACTGCATCGAAATTGAAAATTTACAGAGAAGGGGATTCCACAACTTCTCTCGGCAGCCTGTTCCAGTGCTCTGACAACATCCAGTGCTTTAACATTCTGTTAAAATTTCCTTTTTTTAGTGGGAATGGCTATTTTTATGTTATTAAAACCAAAAATTATTATTGGAGAAGAATTACTGTTTAAGATTCTGAATTTTTGGGATCTGTATTGTCTGATTGGCTAAGTACTTCCCATCAACTCCTGCAGTTTTCCTTACCCGTTCATGCACTTAGTATTATTTAGGGTTTGCTCACAACCTGCAGTGTTATTGTGAGAAGAATGTGTAAGTGGAGACTAAGCAGCAGGGTACAGTTTTTCAGTGTAAGAGATACAAAATCACTTAATAACTGATGCTATATTTTTCCACCTAGCTGTTCTGATTTCCGTGCAAGAGAAAAAAAAAGGTTATTGTGTTCTGTAACTGAGTATGATTCATTACTGGTCAACATGAAACCTATTTACTACAGAGTATTTTTTATTATATTGCATTTTTAGCTAAACTACTTAATGAAAGATTGGACCCTTTTGGGGATAGCGTCATGTGATCTTCATACTAAGTAGTCTGTAGTAATGAATTTTTAGGCAGTACGCACATTTTGAATGCCCATATAGAAGCAACATCATTGGGTCTCAGAATAAATGAAACCTAGCACACTTCCTTAATCAAACTGCTTCAATACTGACCTTCAACATAATAATATTAAGTGATGAGATTGTTGGAACTCTAGGTTACTTGCACATTCTAAGTGAAGGGAAATAAAAAGTTCCAGTGCAAGATGCCATCCTTGTTTCGGTCTCTGAATACTGCAGAGAACTTTGGGAATGTACCTTCCAGTGTTAATCAATGGATGCCCATCTGAATCTACATTGAGCATATATGTGCCAAAGTCCTTTTTGTCATTAAAAAATTCTCCATGCAACTGTTGGCGGTGCAGTGGTGGATGTACATCCCATAACTTTGAAGAAGCCAGCTCAGGAAGGAGTGCACTGTAGCTATGGTGCACAGGGTTGTGGTTAGATTATCCAGGTTGTAAAACTGCTTCTAGTATTCAAGACAGCTGGTTCACAGTAAACTCTGGTATCTCTCTACTACAATTAAATTTGCCCTGTGGCACCATTAAGCTATATCATTGAGGAAGTAATTTGCATCAAAAATTGATGAATTTTTATGACCTTTTTTTTTGCATGATTCTACTCAAAAGCAGTTTAAAAAAAAGCCCAAGGTAAGTGAAATTTTTAAGAAAAGAAATAGAGACACAGAATCCCCAACATTGTGTTTTACACAATTCTCTCTATATAATGTTACTTGTAAATTATCCTATTTTTGCAGGTCTCCTGAGGTTCTTTACAAGCATGAATTCACATTTAATTTAATATACCTCTAGCATTTGATAGAGTTATTTCCAATTTCTATTACTTGACAGATTCTCCTTTGCAGAAGATACTATTTCTGAGTAGTCCATAGCCATAATGATGAAAAACTGATTAGATTTCAAAGCGTATGGTTTTCTTGTAGATGCTCAGGAAGATAGGATGGGGGTTGACTTTTTAAAGGTGTTTTATTGCTTATGACACTGACCTTATAACCTGTTTATTGTATCATTTTTCTTACTGTAGCATTTTGTGTATTATCAGAATATGTCTTTTCATTTATTGATGATAACTTTCTTCTTCAAATGGGACAGGAGCCAACAAGGAAAGGAGTCGTGCTGGACCTTGTCCTTACTAACAAGGAGGGGATGAAGGGGAATGTCAAGTTCAAGGGTAGCCTTGGCTTCAGTGATCATGAAACGGTGGAGTTCAAGATTCATAGGGCAGCAGTGAGGGTGTGCAGTAAGCTTGATACCCTGGACTTCAGAAGAGCAGAATTTGGTCTCCTGAGAGATCTGATTGGAAGGATAGCATGGGAAAACGAACTGGAGGGGAGAGGGGCCCAAGAGGGATGGTTGGTATTCTCACGTCCTCCAAGCTCAGGAGAGGTGCATTCCAAAAAAGAAGTTGGGCAAAATAGCCAGCAGGCCTGTGTGGATGAATAGGGAACTTCTGGACAAGCTCAGAACCAAAAAGAAGGTCTATAGAGGGTGGAAGCAGGGATGGGTCAAAAGGGCAGAATACAGAGAAATGGTCCGAGTGGCCAGGAACGTGATCAGGCAAGCAAAAGCCCAGGCAGAACTAAATCTAGCCAAGAATATCAAAGACAGTAAGAAAAACTTCCACAGATATGTTAGGGACAAAGGCAAGACTAGGGAAGTTGTGGGCCCTCTCCGGAAGGAATCCAGAGACCTGGCCACCCAGGATATGAATCAGGCTGAGCTACTGAACAACTTCTTAGCCTCAGTCTTCACCAGCAAGGGCTCAAAACATACTGCTCATGTCACGGAAGGCAAAAACAGGGGGTCTGCAAATGAAGAACTACCCACAGTATGAGACGATCAGGTTCGAGACCTCTTAAGGCACCTGAAGGTGCATAAGTCCATGGGACCTGATGAAATCCATCCACAGGTCCTGAGGGAACTGGTGGATAAAGTTGCTAAGCCCCTTTCCATCATATTTGAGAAATCATGGCAGACTGGTGACGTTCCCGCAGACTGGAAAAAGGGGAACATAACCCCGATATTCAAAAAAGGGAAAAAAGAAGACCCTGGGAACTATAGGCCAGTCAGTCTCACCTCTGTGCCTGTCAAGATTACGGAGCAGATCCTCCTGGAATCTCTGCTAAGGCACATGGAAAATAAGAAGGTGA